>JAJJWW010000110.1:0-31481 GCA_023531295.1 Papaver armeniacum
CTGCATTTACTTCAGAAACGCTACATTAAAAATATAACCATTGGGCCCCCCAAAAAAACCATTGTCCCCAAAAAACTAGTTCTTGGAAACATAGGCAATTGCCTAGGCCCCCGGATTTTAGGGGCCCCCATTTTTTTTTTTTTTTTTTTTCAGTAGTACGTATCTGCCTTGAACAGAGGAAAAAAACTACTATGAGCCCAATTCAGTTTCTAGGTGGAGCCAAGTAATAATTCAAGCTCAAAGTCTGAAAAGAGTCCTGTGAAGGTAATCTTGAGAGCTTCATTCAATGACCTCCACCGTGCATTTTTGGAAAGGCTAAAAAAGTTCACGAGTTAAGTACTACTATATTCTGGACCACACCAATTACCTGAACTATATTCTTGATGGCGGTGTGAGTGAGGCCAAATCTAAGGAGCATTACATGTTGTGGTCCTTGAAACAAGTTTGTTTTCAACTAAACCATGCTCCGACTCAACGGCTAAATCTAAAGCTGTCTGAAAAAAGGATAAGCAACTTAAAGAAAGAAAAACGAAAGTGGCTTCTGTTTGAGGTAGGATTTATGTTTTCTCCAAACAGCTTCAAAAAAATTGAACAATGCTAATTTGGGGTTGAGTTTTGAATTATGTCAGAGTTAATTTCTATGTGGTCTTTGAGCTCTTTGCATTGTAGGCAGTGGTGGAGCGAGTTGAGTTGCACACCCAGCTGCCAACTGACTCTCAATGCTAAAACTTGTAAGTTATTGGGCTAAGCCCATTTTTCCTGACTTGCACCCCTTAGAAATCTTTTTTTGCTTCCCCTTAATCAAATACATCTGGTTCTGTCCCTGAAGTCTTATGGTTAGGGAGGATTTGTTACCGGAATTAATGTAGCGATGAATTTTTTTTATTTTGGTCGAGTCATTCAAAGTGCTAAAACACTTTATATAGAAGAAAGATTTGTAGGATTTGGTGTTATGGTGACGGAAACATCAAAATGTCTTGCACTTTACAACAAAGCCCAATACATGATCTAAATTTTGTAAGATATTTACATACAAAAATCCGTTTTCTAAGAGCAAGGTCTCCAGGGGTTGAGAGTCTCTTTTAAAATGAAAGAGTTGATCAAATTTGATCAAATTAGGCCATACTATGGGTAAAGGGTATCCCTCATTCAGCCCATACTCAATCAGCCTCTCGTTCATTTGAAAGTGTGTGAAAGTCTTCCCTACACGGATCTTTATTTGCCGTTTGATACAAATAAACACATACGGCAGTTGGAGTCCCGTTTTAAAAGAAAATGAAGCATATATGGCTGACAAAATGTCGTTTGAGAAGAAAATGGATTATACACGGCTAATGGTCAGCCGTTTAAAAGCTTTCAACTATTTAAACCTTCAAAATATACTCCCGCCCATTTTAAACATTTGATTTTCATATATTAAAAATTCAAATTTTTTTAGACGGCACTGAACTAGCCGTATAGTGTTTGATGTTGGCTATCCCACGGTAGTAATAACAGTCTATCACATAGACTCTCATTCATTTTGAAAGGGATATAGTGGTAAAACACTTTATCTCGTAGCCCTTGCACTAAGAAAAATTTAATCTTGTACATCATTATCAAAGAACGCGCAATTGGGGGATATTGAAACTAATTGGGGGATATAAATTACTTCCCCAATCCATGGTGTGTGCTAAGGGGTGATTTTTGGGTATGAAAATACTAAAAATACCCTTTGGTTAATTAAAAAATAAATAAAATGACTATAATACCCTTTCTACTAAACTTAAAATCTAAAAACCAAATACATATCCCCCATTTCTCTATCAGTTCCGGCACACTCGGTTAGGGTTAGGTTTTGATTTTTTTTTTCTTCCTTCTTATTCTTCATCGTTCTTCATCCGTTCTTCGTCGATTAACCTACCCGATAAAAATGCCTCCACGAAAGAAACCAAATGTCTAATCGAACTCAAAGTCGATTGCTCAACAAAAACAGGAACAAAGGATTGCTTTGATTGCTCAAGAGCAAGAAGAAGAAGAAGCAGCGAACTCGGACAATCAACCTCTCACAAACATGGCTTCATGGAGAAGGTAAGTGATTTTAAACTAGTTTATGGGTGTTTAAATCGATTTATAGCAATGGCTTTAGGTTAGAATCGCGAACCCTAGTCCGAAATAGTTGAATTACAGAGTATCAGACTTGAAATATGTATGAATACAATGTCGGTATTTAGTTACGGCATTCAATCTAGGATGAATACAGTGCCGATATTAAGTTACGGCTTACATGTTAGCATGAATGCAATGTCGTTTCCAAACCATGAAACCGAATGTCATGTACCGGCATCTAAACTGGGTTGAATACTATGTCGGTTTTAGGTTACGGCATTCACTAATAATAATTCGTGTATGCCGGTATTGGACTTAAAACTTACATGAACATCTATGAATTTGTCACCGATCGCATAGATTTTCGGTTGCATTGTATGCCGGTACCCTGTTACGGCATGGAATTGATTTATTTCGAGAGTGCCGGTAGTGATCTTTTGGTATCCAGGAGAATTACATATGACTACCGGCATTGTCAATAGTTAACGTTCACTGCCGGAACGATATACCGGCAAGAGTTATTTGCTAATTAGTTTCTATCTTTGGGAGCTATGTTATGGTTTGTTTAAGTGAGTCTATGTTGGTACTAAAACTGAAAATGAGTTGTCTTATATTCATTTCGTGTGCTTATGATATAGGTCAAAATCCAAGGAATCTAACAAAAGAAAAACTAAAAATCATCACTAAGAGAAGAAGGAAGGACGGTCTTGATACTCCTCAGTCTCTGCCTCCTCGAGGGAAAAGTAAATGTCTCAAAAAGCGTTTGGGGGCTGATATAAGAGGGATAATTTGGGAGAGTGGTGGTGACTGTAGTCGAATTTTAATCCTTGAACCTACTGGAACTGTTGAGGACGATGAGCATGATGAAGAGGAAAGTGAGGAGGAAGATGATGAGGTTCAACCAAGTCAATTAGCAAGCCAAAGCGAAGTTAGTGGGCCAAGTCAACAACCAACACAAGGCAAGGGAAACAAGGGCAAGGGCATAGTCAAAGTAAAAGTTAAGAGTTCTCACCTTCCTCACATAGATGACATGATACCTGAAAAAGCTGGGGTCTAACAACCACACCCAATATTTCGCTTAGCAATCAGCAATGGACAAACTCCAATATACTTTCTAGAGAATCAACTAGACAAATGGACTCAATCTAGATAAAAAGTATATCAAAGAGTTTATATCTCAATCTCTCGATTTGATCTTTACTCAAGCAAATAGAAATCTGTGATTCTTTATCAAAGAGGGATAACTTGGATGGTACCAAAGACCAATATCCAAGTGTAAATCAATTTAAATCAAAAACCAAAAGGTCGGATATTCTAATTGATTGAACAACGCACAACCTGTGATATTTAAATTATATAAAAAAAATACAATGCGGAATAGAAATAACACAGACACCAGAATTTTTTTTAACGAGGAAACCGCAAATGCAGAAAAACCCCGGGACCTAGTTTTGATTGAACACACACTGTATTAAGTCGCTACATACTCTAGCCTACTCCAAATTAACTTGTCCGGACTGTAGTTGAACCCCAATCAATATCACACTGATCCAAGGTACAATTATGCTCCTACGCCTCTGATCCCAGCAGGATGCTACGTACTTGATTCCCTTAGCTGATCTCACCCACAACTAAGAGTTTCTACGACTCAAAGTCGGAGACTTTAATAAACAAATATGTATCACACGGAAAAGTCTAGGAATAGATAAACCGTCTCCCCACGAATAAACCTATGAGTTTTGTTCCGTCTTTTGATAAATCAAGGTGAACAGGAACCAATCAATAACTCGGACTTATATTCCCGAAGAACAACCTAATATTATTGATCAGATCACCTCACAATAAGACCTATCGAAAACGTTGAAGAACGCAATATATGTGCCTGAGTATTTTAAGCCTTCTTGAATGCGCACTGTTATGAAAACGTCGTTTACGCTAACAAAATACATGTTCGTTCTGAACGTTTTCGGATCATGGTGTTTACCCTAACAAAAAACATGTCATTCTGAAGATCTAAGGCTTCAGATCTTCGGATGAACAACCAAGCAAGACATGTGTCGCTAATCATGGCTGAATGTTGGAAGTTAAACCAAGATATGGTGATTTGGTTAGTTGGAAGTCGAGTTAACTTGAAAAGAAAGTTGTGCCGGTTGCCGGTTTTAAAGTTTTACTTTGTTGAGAGTTTCTTTGTGTTTCTAGAAGTGTGCTTTATTTAGATTTTGTTTTTTATTAGGAAAGTGCTTTGAGTGAAAGTTTGCGAGACTATAAGTAGGCTATTGAGCCATAAGAATTGTACACCGAATTTGATTATCAATGTAGTCTTTTATTTGCTTCCGCATTGTGCTCTCCTTTCTCTTGCTCGATCCTACATATGGTATCAAAGCAAGGTGAGAGGAAGAGGGAGGAGAGGAAGATAAAGTTAGAGAAGTTTTTCATCGTGTTTTATATTAGGGTTTAAGAGAGACTCGTCGTTTAAAAATACTGAATTTTTAGTTAAAAGAAGAAGAAGAGAGAATTGTTTGAAGGAGTTATTAAATTTGGTTGTTGTGTTGGTTTGTGTCTTCATCGGGTTCAAGCTGGTTTCTGTGTTGGTTTGTGTCTTCATCGTGTTCCGGAGTTTAAAAAAAAAGATTAAAAAGAGAGTTGGGTACGTGTTTCATAAGGAGACACAGTTGTGTGCTTAGTTGCTGCAAATTGCGAAGAAGAACAGGATGGAGATATGGATGGTGATTCAAGGTTGGTGAAGATTAGTTAGTATATGGAAGGTGCCAGTTTTAGGAAACTTGACAATATATAATATATGGAAGGTGCCACTTTTAGGAAACTGGTTTATATTTGGAAGGTGCCAGTTTTAGGAAACTTTTGTTCCAGGGCTAGTTTTTGGAAGGGGACAATATTTGGAAATCTTTTGTTCCGATGATTTATGGAAGTCAGAGAGAAGCTCAGAATTTGCTAAAAAAAAAAAAAAAAAAAAACATGGTCGAGTCCGCAAGGGTTTTAAGTTAAAAGTTTTGATGATGTAGTAAACATGGGTTGCTGTGGCAGAACATTAGTTGATTTTATGAGGCAAAGAAGCTTAGGGTGAGTGGTAGATTCAAAGGGTTAAGTCATGAATTCGAAATCAATGAGGATGGAGGATCAATTCGTATTGCAGTCAGGAGGACTGGTACAGTTTGATGGAGGATCAAAGGTATTGCGGTCAAGAAGGACTGGTACGGTTGGATTAAGTTGATCGAATTCAAAACCTTAGAATGACAAGGAATGTTGGTGATGTTTGAGCTTAAGGGAGGAAGGTAGCATGTTGGAGTTTAAGCTCAAACATGTTGGAAGAAGTAAAGTGTGGTTGAAGAGTTTGTGGCGAAACTTTGAAATCCTACAAAGTGTAAGGACTTTGTGATAGTTAATGCTTGTGGCGAAGTGTAACAAGAGAAAGATTGTGAGAGAATCATGAAGAAACAAAGAAGAAAATAGAAGAAGAAACAACAGTAAGGTTGTGAAGCAAGAGAAGCAATCACCAAGGGTGATGCATGAGAAGTCAACAAGAGGTAGGTGAGTGAAGCCTATGAGTGAAGTGAAGAGACGTCACAAGGGTGTGATCGTGAGAAGTGAAGCAATCCCAGTGTGGGATTTGAATAGACAAGAGAAGAAATTCCAGTGTGGAATTTGAGAAGAGAAGACAACAATAGTGGGTGAAAATCCCATGAGTTGTAGAGAACAACAATAGTGGGTGAAAATACCATGAGTTGTAGATGCCAATGATGCCGGGAAATATCGAAAAATGAGGTGAGATGGATCATGGTTGTTAGAGACTGAAATGATACCGACAATATCTGAAAATGAGGTGAGATGGATCATTGTAGTACTAGTGACAAAGAGTGAAGTAGATAAACAAAAGTAGAATATGAGCTACAATGCTCTGGTGATGAGTTCAGAATTTGGTTTTGTGTTGGTTAGCAAGTTGAATAGAGCAAAACAATAGTGCTTCTAGCTTGTTAAGGATGGTGTTAAAAGCTGCGATGAAGATGAAGAAGAAAAGAAGTTTGTGATGGTTGCTATGGTATGATAACATTGAGTGTTTGATGATTGTTGTTAAGCAAAGAAGAAGATTGGTTTGTGAATTGAGTTTGTTTGTTGGATAAGCTATAATTGATTATCAAGGAGTAAGGGTTAGTTGGTGGTATCTTTGAAGATGAGAAAATACAAGAACGTATTAAATTTTATCAATGGAAGAAGAGGAATAGAAAATGAGAAAAGACAAGGAGGTCTTGACGTCGATCAATGGAAGAAGTTTGGGGAGTAGAAGAGGGTTCTGAGAATTCTTGTTGAATGATATCATGGTTTAAGGGAGGATGTTGGAAGTTAAACCAAGATATGGTGATTTGGTTAGTTCGGAAGTCGAGTTAACTTGAAAAGCAAGTTGTGATGGTTCTCGGTTTTAGAGTTTTACTTTGTTTAGAGTTTCTTTGTGTTTATAGAAGTGTGCTTTATTTAGAGTTTGTTTTTATTAGGAAAGTGCTTTGAGTGATCGTCAAGTTTGCGAGACTATAAGTAGGCTATTGAGCCATAAAAATTGTACACGAATTTGATTATCAATGTAGTCTTTTATTAATTTGTTTCCGCGTGTGCTCTCCTCTCTCTTGCTCGATCCTACACTAAAAGCGTATATAGATTTTGTAAAGTTCTTCTCAACAATTAAGGGACTGCTATGACAAAAATAATAATAAAAATGAATGTGATGACTCCTAATTAGTGGAGGTAATTGACACTAATTAGATTTTAGTGGGAGTGACTCCTAACTTAAGAACAAAATAATTTAGTTTGGTGGTTAGCTAATGAGTTCTTTCTATGAAACTTCGTGTTTGAGCAGACAAAAATTAAAATTGGAAAGTAGTGTTTTGATGGCTGCGTTTGTTTTCCCACAAAATTGGTTAAAAAGACCAAAATTAAAATTTCTCAGGTGAAAAGGACGAGTTAGATTTTGATCTTGTTTAAATGGATTAAAAATTTAAAAATGACGAGGATGTTGATTTCATCCTCCCCATTTTCAAATACTTTTTCTTATTTCTAACAATGGGATACAGGTTTCATCCTCCTACCAGGATGAATCCGGTTTCATCCTATTTTTTGTGTGTCCATTTCACCCATAAAACGTCCATTTGAATCGTGTTTTAAATTTTTTTGGACAAATGACCCATTTTCCGTTGTTTTCCACCACTACCACCAGTGAAAACCTTATTACTATAATAGTGAAACAGAAAAACATGAAGATCTTGTATAGATCAAGAAAATATTACTAGCATGAATTATTGAGTTATAGACTTGTTGTAGTGGACCAAAATCCAAAAGGGAACTCTGATTAAGAGAAGAAAAATAAAAACTATGGAAAGATCCAAATGAGTTTCTGTGTTTCAAATATACGGCAATCTTTGAAATGACATGTCCCATGTGATTTAGCTAGTGCTGCTGCTGCTGTTGATTCTGATCTGAAAATCTCAACCTCACGTAGTAGTACCATGTGTACATGCGAGTTGTGTTTGAGCTCATTCCAGTCAAGTCTAACATGGTTAGGAAGGATTTTACGCTCGGTGCACAAAGTTTGGAAGCCACCTCTGAAAAATCAAGTGTGTTTAACAATCAGCAAATTGATCAAAGTCTCAAAACGAGACCTGTAAAGGTAATCTTGAGAGCTTCATTCAATGACCTCCACCGTGCATTTTTGGAAAGGCTAAAAAAAGTTCACGAGTTAAGAAGTACCGTGAGTGATGCCAAATATCTGAGGAGCATTACATGTTGTGGTCCTCGAAACAAGTTTGTTTTCAACTAAACCATGCTGGGAGTAACCTGCAGAAACCTAAGTTTCCTTGGAAGGGATAAGCAACTTTAAGGAAAGAAAAGGGGAACTTACCTAGGAATTACTAGTTAGTCCATAGATGAGAGAACCGGTTAATGTGTAGTCCACCCCAGTTAGAATTATCCGCTGGTCCAAAAACATGTTTTTGGACCAGAAACTTTAATCCCTAGTCCATCCACGTGCGGTTGACACAAGACACAGATTCAAATATTCCAAATATACCCTTCTGCAACTCAAAAGTGATGAACAAAATCAGTTTCTTTCCTCTCTTCTCAGATTCTCTGAAATCAGGTTTCTCTCGCTTCTCTCTGCTGCTGCGTTTTGGATTAGGTTCTCCTTTTCTCTCTCTGCGTTTTCAATCATCTTCATCCGAAGAAGAGATTAGGTTCATCCGAGCTTGAATCAAGGTATTTATCTTTTTTTTCGTTCTTTGTTTCTTGGAATCTTGATGAATAATTAGGTTTATTTTGATCCGATTTCTATCGGGATAATTGTCTACGATGTACATTGTTATCTTTCTTTTATGATTTCGGTTTATGATGATTTACATTGTTCAATTCAGTTTCCGTTTGAGTTTTTAAGTAATTTGCGTTTTTTTTTGTGTTTCAATTAGGTATCTCGAGCTTGAATTAGGTTTATCTGATTGAACAAGGTATGTTCTGTTTTGTAATCTGATTTTTCTATTTTTTTTCTTTCTTTGTTGTGTTTAGTTTCATTGGCAGGATCGTGTAGTAATGTATTGTTCATTAGCATGCTTTTTTTTGTTGATATGATCATGATTCTCAAAATACTAATTATTCTATGATACACTATATCCGTATTACATACCAATACATCTTCGCATATAGCATGCTCCCTTTTATCCTACGGTAGATACCAATACATATCAATATGAGTCAAGTACATGTCAATACGTAATACCAATACATATCAATATGAGTCAATATGAGTCAAGACATGTCAATACGTAATGCATGTGCGACATGTCGATACATGTCGAAATGATACAATACATATCCATATGAGAGACTCTTTTTGGTTCATCGCGTTACATGTCGATCGAGTTCGGGGTAAACCATCTTGCATGTCGCATGTAATTTGACTTTTCACAAATTGACAAAGAGGTAAACCATACTACATATTGGCCTTCTTGAGTATGAGATAAACCATACTACATGTCAGTACGTAGTGTCATATAGAAATGATACAATACATATCCATACAGAGACACTTTTTAGTTCATCTCAGTACATGTCAATACGTATGATATCATAAACGTATCATATAGAGACTCTTTTTTAGACTCGGTCTGATTATACGTATCATATAGTTAACTTGTGGATCATTTATTTACTGGGGTTAACATGTCCGACGTTGCTCTCCATTCCAGATTTTTCTTGCTATTGCCATGTATACCATAAGCAATACCATTTTGCATATTTGGTTACATCGTTTTCAACTTTAGAGGATTTGAAATTTTTGCATACGTAATATGTGGAGCTGGTTGACTCCATCGACTATTTCTGGTGAATTACTCCCCAGACTCAATCGGTAGTTCCTATTCTTGCCGACGTAACGCTCCAGGGCATCGTTGCATTACATTCCGCAAAGGAATGCTGCTTTCTTTGATTTGCAGGTGGATGTAATTTCAACTGGCGCATCTAGTTCTTCTAGGCGTGTGGAAGTTGTGATGTCTGATTTGCGTTGTTAGCGCAAAAACAAACTACTTGAAAGATGGTAAAGAGGTCCCAAGCGTTTTTTTTAGGATGGTTGGGAGAAGATATTTGATGATCCAAAACAATTATTCTATGGTGGTGTTGATCTTTACGTCTAGCATGCCAAAATACATGCATGAGAACTGGATATGAGGTAATTAAGAAGAAGAATGACCTTGAGAGATTCACCGTATGCGGCGTGAAAGGTTGTTCATGGAAGCTTCATGCAACTGCCATTGGTAGTTCTCTTGATGTTTTTAAGATAAAGGAATATGAGGGGAAGGCACACCGTGGCGGTGGTTATATGTTGAAGAATCCAAAGTTACGAGAAAACTCATGAACAATCTAATTCATGAGCACGTCGTGCACAACCCTCGCATAACACCAGCAGAGATCATAGATTATATTAAAGTTCTTTGGCGGGATCGAAATCCAAAGTATCACCACGCATATCATGCAATTGAGTTGTCGATAAACAGATTTTTGGTAATGATGTCAAGTCCTACACTCGATCTTGCTTGGTGGGTGAATCTTTTGTTGGGAAACGAACAAGGTCATTTATTGATTTCGATTTCAATGATGCTACAAAAAGATTCAAAAGACTTTTTGTTTGCTTTGGAGCTTGTAGAGAGGGCTATAAACTATGTCGGATAGATGATATTCTGCGATTGTACATTTCATTTTGGAACTTTTAGAGGAGGTCTCATGGCAGCAACATGTCTTAATGGCAATCAAGGTAAGCTGTTTTTTCCAAAGTACAATACTCGACAAAGACGACAATGAGGATAGTACTACATATTGAAACCAGGAAAACCACACCGCATGTCAATATGTAATGTCACTTTTCACATATTGACAAAGAGGTAAAACAAATACTACATATTGACCTTAGTGAGTATGATATAAACCATCCGCATGTCAATATGTAGTGTCGAAAAAAGCCGACATGAATTGTTTATAGCAAAGATGTAGTGGTTGTTTCATTTTAGTGATTGTTTAACATAACTAATATCTTTTGCGAGGTTTTTATCCCCTCGCATTTGGATTAGTATGCGGTGAAACGAATGACAACTAGGAATGGTTTTTCAAGAATCAAGGATGCTTTGGATGATGATCGCCCAATCACTTTTATGTTGGCCGAGTGAAGGGTTGGTTAAATATATTCCCAAATTATTCCATAATTCTCATCAAAGCTATTGTTACTTCCACTTGGACAAAAACTTACCCATTGCAAAGTCTCGACGAAAAGTATAAAGAAGTGAGTGATGCTTTCCGAAAGGCGACATATGCTCTTTCTCCCGCAACATACGAGGAAGCTCTTCAAGAAATGGTTGTCTGGGAAGGCCTTGGGTTGTCGACTCTATCGCCGCAACATTCCAAAGGAAAAGTGGTCAGTCTCGTTCTTCAAGGGGCTGTAGGTATGGTCGGACTTCTTCAAGCGTTGCTTTGAATCGTTCAATAACTGGATTAACCGCGAGAAGAAGTTACCAGCGTGTGCGTTCGTTGACTCGATCAGGTTCGTATCGGTTTCCTTGGTCACGGACAAGCTATTTGTTCATCTACGTATAATGTAACATAATAGACTCGCTATTCTCTTGTCGTGTAAAGGCTACGTATGATGGAATTGATGTCGAACGTCGTGAACAAAGTGTCTTGATGAACCCGTAATCGTTAACCCTCGTCTATCAAGCCTTGCTTGAACTACACATTCAAATTGGCCGTCCCTGGAAAGTTAGCGATCGGATGCTAAACGTTATGAATGCATTCTCCAAGGTTAGCATTTACCTCTAATCTCTATCATCTGAATTTTAGTTATTTTCTTCTTTTTAAGTAACATGCACTTGTGATGTGATATCCACCAAACTAGTATCTTAGGTGTCCGATGATAACATATTAATTTGTCCGTGAATATATTGGTAGATAATATGTTTTTTTTTTTTTGTGTGTGCAGGTCTCATATGGTAGATCTAGAGAAAAACTTGTACTTGCCAACGGTGGCGCGTTTATGGTTTTCCATGCTCGCACGCTCTGCGGCTATTACTAAACGGAGCAAGGATGCTTGATTACGTCGACGATTACTTCAAAGTTACCACTTTTAATCGGCTATATTCAATAGCTATTAGAACTGTTCCTAACCATGACGGTATGTGTCTTTAATCAAGTACATTTTGATATTGTTTTTGAGGAACAATATCCGTGTACATATTCATATGTAGTTATGATACTGTATTTTTTTCTCACGGAACTGATTGAGTATCACGTAGACGATACCGTTCTCCCACCGGAAGTAATTAGGGCTCCACCGGGCGGGAGAAAGGGGAAGCGTATTAAAAGTGCACATGAGACTAGTAGAAAATCGTCAAGTGTTCAAACTGTAATTTGAAGACTCATCACAACAAGGCAACATGTACGCTTATCCGTCGATATGAACTTTCGAAGAATGATTTTTGTGTCGGTATGTGTTTCAAGCGGTATATGTGTTTCATAGTATGGATATGTCTTGGGGTTTGGATGATACAAAGTGCAAATGTTTTTTAAAAGTAAGCGGTGTTTTGATTTCTCCTTTTTCTTTTATCACAGGCTTGGACATACAAAAGGTAACTGATACCAATGACGTTGCCATTCTTTCCGCGATTATTATTTGGAAAGATCACCACCATTTTTTTCCTATAGTCCTTTGTTCTATTTTTGTTTTTCTTTTGATTAAATCGGTAGCACCATTATAAGTCTATCAAAATGTAGTTATATTGATTTTTCGAATAATGAAATATGTCATTTAAGTGTCATTAACGCCGAATAATGAAGTATGTTGTTAATTAAGCATCTTTTCCACTACATACTGATATGCTCATGAAATATGTATGTTATTAGCAACATATGTAATATGTTGTAACATATTACATATACTACTAGTTACTAGTATACTAGTATTAATATGTAGTATGTAGTATGTAGTATGTATTAATATGTAGTATGTAGTAAAATATGTAGTAACATATATAGAATAAAAATGTATTACGTAGTAACATATTTTGATAATGAAATATGTGGTAATTAAGGATCTTTCCACTACATGCGATATGTAATGTTTGTAGTGTAACCATGCGACATTGTAACAAGAATACAATCAGTATTTCACCGATATGTACTGATTGTGGTGTAACCATACCGACATTGTAGCAACAATTCAATCAAAATTATTTCTTGACGACATCTTCCACTACATACTCACATTTGCATGTGAGAATAATTAAAGCTTTTTTAGTTTCCCGGTTGATTCACCATGTACGGGGTCGAGGCGGCGCCCTCGTATCAACAATACAAAATCACTAATAAGTTAGACTACAAGTAACAATTATAGTGGTGTAACCATACCGACATTGTAACAAGAATACAATCAAGATTTACCCATTTGTACCGATTGTGGTGTAACCATACCGACATTGTTGCAACAATTCAATCAATACTAACATCTTCCACTACATACTCACATTTGCATCAGATTAGTTAAAGCTTTTTGTACTTTCCAATTTGATTCAACATGTATCGGGGTCGAGGGCGGCGCCCATATATCAACAATACAAAATCACTAATAAGTTAGACTACAAGTAACAATTAAAGCTATATTTAAAATGTGTTTTTGAACATTCTTGAACTCATGAAATGTAACCAAGAAATTGGACTAAAAGAAAATTAGGTTAATATTAATATGTACTGTCAGACTACATTTAGCATTTAGGATCTATTCCAATCGATTTCAGTGGAGATGTCAGCCAAGAATTTGCATGCTAACGCTTGTGACCCTTTTGTTACGAATCTTCTTGCACTTCATCATCATTTCAAAGATACTCCCACAAATTTGCTTTTCGACTTCATCTTCATCAAATGCATCACAAATAGTAGCGGTCTGGTGACTTACCTTGCCGAGGTGCTTCACATTCATTGATTATTACATTCTTCAATGTTTCTTTATTATTCTCCACCAAGTACAGTTGATAGGTTTGAACATGTAATCCGCCATTATTGTGGCATTTGGATAACATATTCCTCCCCATTCAAATTTTTAAGAATTGTAGTGGTTGAACACCATTTTTCGTGATCATACTCAAGCAACGTCCAATGAAGATTGTTATGGCACATTGGTACAAGAATCTTCTTGATATTTTGATCCATCTCCAATATTGGTTTGTAAACAGAATCTTCCTCCTCCTTTGAGCTTATCAGGAACTCGACATTAAAATCAAAACATGGATGTACTTTGAATAATTATATCTAATTATGTTTTTATGCAATATAGATATGTAGTGTACCTATCCCTACATACTTTTAATATGAACATGTATTGTAGTAACTATGCAATCGTAAGATAACAACTTACCTAAGCGGATGGATCCAGGATGCAAGACAAAGTATTTTCTGTCTATTTTTCGTGCATCATTTATTTCTTTCAAAACTTGTTCTTAAGCTTGTATTGTGCGTAGTTGAGAAGATCTTGCTCTAATAAATCGTTCTCGTATCAAGTCATCAACTGTAGCTCCACTTACACAAAGACCACCTTCTCCCATTCTCCAAGCAATTGAGCTGTAAACAACGACGTAAAAGTTAGTATTTCCCAAATAATGGTACATATCAATATCAACAAGACTTATACATATCGATTATGTAGTAGGTATGGATACCAATATCAAAATTTCGAATCAATTTTGTATATGCGAGATGTTCCTAATATAAGTACACAAAAATTAGTACTATATGGATCAATTTTTGTATATCGCAGATGTTCCAAATAATAGTGTCAATTAATAACTCACCTAAGCAATTTTGCATTATCGATGAATGTGGAAAGGGTAGTCTTTTGTTCATCCTTCATGTCATTATAGAATGGTGATTTATTCAGTTCAGGAAGACTTTTATACAAGTAATCTAAACTTGTTGTTTTTCTTTTGGTATCCCTTTGTTGCTCTGTGTTTGACTTCTTAGGTTCTTTATATGATGGAGAGAACTTACTTCCACTTTGTAAATATCATCTTTTTTTTGAGGATGGGCACGAGTCACGGAGTGCAGCGGGTGTGAACTGCCTCCTTTCGGGCCCTTTGACGGTCTTTTGATCTTGCTACCCTTTTTTTGTTTCGGCTTGGTGTAATTGGTTCCTCGCATTTACACCAAGCAAGATATGTAAAACATAAAGATATGTAAACACACAACATAGCTGGCGATTGACATTCAATTTTTATCCGAAACTAAGTATGCAAAAAAATAGCATCCAGTGCACTGTGATGGAACCTCAAAAACATCTTTCGATGGAACTTGAAAGTATCCCGTGATGAAACCGAAAGTATCTTGGGATGGAACCTCCACAAGAACTTCGATGGAACCTCCAAAGTACCTTGTTGCTTAGCTTTAAATTTACCCGCATCTTTCGGTTCAATGGGTTCTTGTTGCTTAGTTGTGTGTGGGATAATTTCTACGTGTTCCAAATCTCTTCCAATTACATTATGAAAACATTGTTGTAAGTCGATGCCAAAAAAGACCAAGGTTTTGATCGTGACACCATCACGGAAGGAGGTCAAGATACTCTTCGACATAAATTCCAATGGGAGTTTGCCATGTCTATATAATCTCCCATAGAGAGCTTTTCGATGTGTTCCAAACTCGACATCTCGTAAACAAAGGTACATCCAAGAAATGAAACTCTTCGGCCGCCATCTCGTCGTTATCTCTGTGATTTCTGCGAATTAACTACAATGAAGCCTTCGTTTCTAGCATAGTTGTAAGCAACTCCTTTTTTGCATCCTGCCTAACTTCAAGTTGATCAACCTGCAAAAAGCAATCGAATGTCAACAAAAACCTACTTAGGTGAGTTTTTGTTACATAGCAATATATAATGATAGACACCACTACAAGAATAAGTATCTACCACTACATGTTGATATTTAACAAAGACATATCAATATGTAATGGTAGACACCACTAAAAAAATGTAAGTATCTACCACTACATATTGATATTTAACAAGTACATATCAATATGCAAAATGGTAGACACCACTACAAAAATATCAATAGTAACAAATAGTTAGGATATGCTACTTAGTTCTTGATATGCTACTTAGACTACTCCTTTGAGATGCTACTTACTGTGTGTTTTCTTTGCCTTTTTTCTCTTGTATCTCTTTGACTTTTTGCTCCAAATTAGATTTAGCCTGATTTTAACCTCCGAACGCTGAACTTCAACATCATGGAACCCAATATCTGCGGGTGTTGTTGACAATTCAACTTCGGAGGTGGCATTAGCATTAGATTGATCTTTCGGTGTTGACAAACCAACTTCGAGAGGTGGCATTAGCATGACATTGATCTTTCGTGTTGTCAAACCAACCCGTGAGGTGGCATTAGCATGACATTGATCTTTCGGTGTTGACAAACTAACTTCAAGATTGTTGACATGTACATCTGTTTGATCTTTCGGGCGAATCTTGCATTTCGGTCTCAACTATTGGGTCCACATTCAACTCTTCATTGGGTTTAATTTGGTAGGTGTACATCCCAAGCTAACATAATCTTCCTTAGCTTCTCTGCGCAAAGGGAAAGCTTTAGGTAAATTTCATGCAACATGAACTCAAGCTTTGAAGCGTCAACCGTTTCGCCTTCTTTTTGCGTTGTGTTGACTTCACTCCATTTGGCGGATATTGTACTCCTCAAATCATCGTATTTGATCTTCCAATCTTCTTCGCCCAATATCGAGTCATCTTTTTCTTCTTCTTCTTCTTTCTCTTCTTCTTTCTCTTCTTCCGATTCGGAATTGTGATCTAAATAAAAAGATTCATTATTTTCTTCCTCTTGAATCCTTCTTGATATACGATTAAGGATTTGTCTTTCTTGGTTTGTGATCTCGTCTTTAAAATCAACATGGAACTAGGGTACGAATCAAATAAATTTAAAATAAACTACATATTAGATATTATAATTCTAAAACAAACACAAGAAAGTATCACTACATATCACTACAAAGAATGTAATAAAGACACATCAATATGGTAACATATCAATATGTAACATATTAATATTGTACATATTAATATTGTAAAGTACACATATTAATATTTAGCAGTACACATCAATATGTAATTGGTAGATACCACTACAAGAATGTAGGTATCTACCACTACATATTGATATGTAACAAAGAGTTACTTGATATGCTACTTAGACTACGTGCATCACCATTTACGTGGGTCAAAACAGAGCGCATACATATATATAGAACAAATGTAGTATGTAGTATGTAGTAGCGTATACTAGTATTAATATGTAGTATGTAGTAACATATATATAGAACAAATGTAGCACAAAGAGTTACTGATATGCTACTTAGACTACGTGCATCACCATTTATGGGGAGTCGAGGGGGCAGCGCCCCCTCGTAAACAAACACAACAATGTATCACTACATATTCATAAATCAAAAGAGCGCATACATGAATAACTAGTTATCGTATCCACATACATGTACTTATCAATATATATTTTTTATTCGATAAAATATGCACTGCCAAGTTTACCTCATACTTAAAGATCAATATCCTTTAGGAACTCGGTACATATCTTTGTATGATTCCACCTAGCCACTCTTGGAACATACATTCCTTTAGGTTCGATCACTATATCCCTGCGCTAACCAAATGGGTATGCTCCCGCAAACCATGGCTACAAGTATTGATATGCTAGCTGTTAGATATACTACCAAAATGTAGAAAACACACAAAACAAAAAGATTTTTAAAGTAGAATAAACAAATCAAAAAGATTCTTACCAACAAATAAACAAAGACAACCATTTGTGTGTTCTACTTGTTCACGTTTTCATTCGGCTCTTTTCTAAATGAGAATGGATGAGGTCAAGGCCATGAAATATTCTTGGCCTTCTCAAGATCAAGAACGAAACCAATATATTTTTCAGTCCAAAGCATTTGCATCACTTGTTGCGAAAAACAATGAAGTGCACATATACAGCAGATAAGCCTAACAAGATCTTGGCATCTTCCTCGTCTTCCTCCGATTCTTGAATCTTCATTTGATTGATCACCCACGCTGCAGAGACTCTTCATCGAGAGATCTTGTTTTGATTAATTGGTGTTCGTTTAAGGATTTTCAAGATTGCCTTCACAATCATTGGCCTAGTCACTTTATCACCGGCTTTCATATCAGCGGGAAAAGTCCTTTTGAAGAATTACATTTCACGCCATCCACTTTTTTTATTGACTTGTGTAAGCCTCCAATCATAATATTCCCTATTTGGAATTCTTGGCATCCCATAAACAAGTGCCATTTCTTGTGTGGATACTAGCTCATTCGGTGAGCCATGCCTTAAAAAGCAAAATGTAAGCTTGTTTGGATCTTCACCTCTCACATACAAGCAGTAACATTTTGGTCATTGCATCTTCAATCTTCAACCAATGTTCCAACTCAATTTAGTATACGAGAACATTAGGAACGAGGTTCCGTATGATGCTTGTAAATCACCATCTCGCAACTCACTCAACCTAAGTTCTTCTGTGGTCTTAATAGTCTTCACAAGCCCCCACAAGCCCCTAAAACCGCCACAGTATAAACTTCGTAGTTTTCCGGCTCCTTTCTTACGCTTATTACCACCTACGTATTATTAACAATACATATTATTAACAATACATATTGTTAGCAAGACATATCAAAACACCACATACCTTCTTTGAGGGGTACATTTGCTCCCCCTTTTTTTGCTTTCCCTTTGCTTTTGGTGAAGGAGTAGGTGCTCAGGACAAGCACTTTGTTCCCCTTGTTGCGGTGAAGGAGTAGCGGCCTTTGTCGCTTTTTGTCCTTTTGCTTTAGTAGTTTGCCGCTTTTCTTTTGCTTTTGCTTTAGGAGTAGTCACGCTTTAGAGAGGTTCGCTTTCTTTCTTTTGGTTTTGCCGTAGTAAAACCAAAAACAACATCGAACGAAAACATGCGGGTTGTCCTACATATTGATATGTTGTGTTAAATAACATACACAACAGATGAAAAACATGTCAACAACACACTACATACGGAGATGTAGTGACTCTATTGAGCATACAACATATGAATCACACATCGCAAATATTGATATGTAGTGATGCTATTGAGCATACAACATGTAAATCGAGACAAGAAATCGATAAAGTAAATATTGATATGTAGTGATGCTATTGGAGCATACAACATGAATCACTCTATTGAGCATAAAACATGTAAATCGACAAATAAATATTGATATGTAGTGATGCTATTGAGCATACAACATATGAAATTACACGCCGCATGTCAATATGTAGTGTCAAATTGCTTACACTGAGATGAAAACATACTTATCAATATGTATTGATTCTATTAAGCATACAAATCAAAAGAAAATCGACAACAACTTACCTATTTTCCGATCGACATGTTGCTTCTCTTTGTTGGTGAAGGAGCAACTGACTTTGCTCGTACTTCTTGTTATTGGTGAAGGAGTAGCATCGGGGGGTTTCTTTGGGGTTTGTTGGTGAATCATCATCGTTTTCTTCTTCTCTTTCTTGGAGAAGGTTTTCTTCACGATTTCTTCTGTAATAGTCCTCTTAATTGTTCTATTCAATCCCATTTTCTCTCTTCAATTGAATGTGATGAAATTAGGTCCAACCTGTGGAAGAAGAGATGAAATTAGTCTGCAGAATCGTGGGGAAGAAGAGATGAAATTAGGTCTCGCAAATGTGATGATTTTACGGTTTCTCTCTTCAACTTTTCGGATTTCGATTTTACGGTTTCCGTAATTGAGTTGAACGTGAAGAGAAGATGAAACTGAAAAAAAAAATCGCTTGAAAAAGAAGATGGCGAACTTAAACGTGTGTGGGGGTATAAGAGGTAATTTGTTACTTTTAAACTTTTTTGGACTAAAGGATAATTGTTTTATCCATTGGACTACACACTAAATCTGGGTCGGGTTTTTGGACTAAACAAGAATTCTCTCGGAACTTACTTCTGTTTGAGGCAGGATTTATATCAGCGCTGAATTGGGGGCCCCGAAAACTAATTAGGGGCCTCGAAGACAAAAAAATATCACCAAAACCTAATTTCAACACCCCTCATCCAAATTTTTTAGGTAATGGGTAATCTACCCTTATTTAATTAATAAGTTTGGTTTGAGTTTTGAATTACATGTCAGAGTTAATTTGCATCTACCTCTACGTGGGTCTTTGAGCTCGTCGCACTACAAGCGGCGGGGAGCCAGTTGAGTCGACTCTCAAGGCTAAAATTTGCAAGTTATTTAGAGATCTTTTTGCCCTTAATCAAATACTCTGTCCCTGAATCTAAGGGCAAGTCTTATTGTTAGGGAGGATTTGTTACTGGAATTAATGTAGTGATGCATTTTTTTATTTTGGTCGGGTGATTCAAAGTGCTAAAACCCTTTATATAGAAGAAAGATTTGTAGGATTTGGTGTTGATGGTGATGGAAACATCAAAATGTCTTGCACTTTACAACAAAGCCCAATATATGATCTAAATTTGTAAGATTTTTACATACAAAAATCCGTTTTCCAATCAAAAGTTTATCTTGTACATGACTACCACCCTGCTACAAGTTGTTTATTGGTAACAACTCCACTGTGATTAAGCAGCATCAAGGTGGTAACAAGAAAAGTGCAGGGCTTACCGTCACAAGACCAAACAAATTTCCGAAAACCATGCTAGGAATCAGCATGATAATTCTTTGCATCTTCTAATAGTGTACAATCGCCATAAAATGAAGAACATTTAATTCTAAGTATGATTTCAGAGACTTGTAGAATCTAGAATTCGAAAATATACTTCATTATTTATAATCAGCCTAAGAACATCTGCCACTCTGGGTTGATGTTTTTCATCCATCAGTAACAGTCAAATACTCGTGTTTGTTGTACCGGCCGATTATTCTTGCACTCATTTTTTCAAAAAGAATATTCCACAAAATGATGTTTGAAAAAGTTTTTTTTGTGATTTCTGATCGCTGACGCCGAGAGAAACAAAAACAAATTAAAATATTAAGGATAATGATAGAAATGTAATCTTAGCTAATGAGCAAAACTTATTACTTTTACCCATTTTAGACAACACATCTCTCCGACCCCATGGAAAGTTAAAAATCAGTGGGCCTTGATTTTGATTTTTTTTTTTTTTTTTTTTGAGGATAAAGGGTAATAATATAGAAAACAAATACCAACTGAAAAGAAATGTTGTCATACTGTCACAAAGGGAACATACTCCCTAGTATGATTATCAGACAACAAAAGATCAGTGGCATTTTCCAAAGTATATAAAAACAGAGTTATTACACTCCAAAGGAGCTATTGAGAGAACACTAGCATTATTTACATTAGACAAAGACTGATTACTGGTATTAGGATATATAAAGTTTCTATCTACCAAAAGAAATTGGGTTAGGAAGTTTGGCATTTCCTCAATCCATGTCATGAAAAGAGAAGATTTCCTTGGAGGATGGTCATGGGCGGATATCCAATCCCGCCATCCTTTGCCCGTTAAGTAAAAAGATACCCATCCCATCCTCGTTATCCATATGAATTGGGGCGGGCGCGCATTGAATACCCATATGGGACGGGTTTCTCCTAGGTTACCCGTAACACTGAGTTATTACATAAATTTGATTATAATCAAAACTTAAATATGATTCAAACAAAAATAATAACGTAAGAACAATGCATTGAAATCTTAAATTGAAGAATTTAACTTAAAGTGAACAAAAGAATATGTTAATGACTTATAAGTTTTTCTGTTTTTTCCTTTCTCATTTTATCTTCGTCCCACGTTAACCATTTCATTATCTCGCTTTCATTTTCTCTATTTTAACTTGTAGAGAATGTGTCTGATCACAAAAAAAAAAAATGAAAGTGATGAATGTACAAGAACGATCAAGAATATGATAAATGAAAAAAAAAAAACTTCGACTAAGTGGTGGAGGTATAAAAATTATACACATTGTTGCATAAAAAGTCTAAACCCCTTAGTTATGAAAGGCGGGCGGGACCTTGAATCCCATCCCCCATCCCCCGTAGCTTAGGTTTCCTGCATTACCCATCCCCATTTGTGCGGGTAAAACCCTACCCAAACTAGGATGGGTTTGGGTGGGGCAAATGGCCATCCCTATTTCCTTGGCTCCAAAGCCAATTTATCTGCCAGCTGATTTCACATCTTCTTCTGGCCTTAAAACCCAAAAAAATCACAATGTCTCGGAATACTCACTGCCTCCTGACAAAGCCTTGAGTTTTATTTTTAGCCAGGTAAATAAGTAAGACTAATTTTTTCATTACCAAAAATATATATGGATAAGGGTCATACATTTACTTTGTAGCAACCCTATTATGTCTCTTTCCAGTTTCCAAAAGAGTTTGGTTAGTGTTATAAAAGGAAGGCTATTATTGGCGCGTCACACTCCATTAGAGGGGCTTCACTTGGATATTTGGTGACCAAAAATCTGGTTAAGGGATATTTTGATTCCTGTAGCAATTTGTCAAAATTACCCTTCAATTAAAACTAATAAGAATAGATGAGGAAGAAGCAAACTGATCCTAGTGATGGTAATCAACAACTCAATCAACCTCAACTTCATCCTCAACTCATTCCACCGATTCAATCAATTGAAGAATCATGTTTTCAAACTCCTCAACAACAACCCATGGTGTATGTAAGGTAATAATCAAACAAATCCATCTTTTTGTACCCGTTTTATGCTTAAATCGAAGTAAAATTAGGATTTTATTTACTTTCTGCTAGTGTTACGCATGGAGTACGGTATTAGATTTTTCAATCGTAATTTAGTTTTTGAAGAACTTACGCTAGGTTTAGTTCAATTCAAGCGTAAACTTTGATTTGCATGTCGTTTACGTCTAGGTTTAGTTGATTTCAGGTGTAATTCCAATTTAGGCCTAGGTTTAGTTGATTTCAGGCATAATTCCAATTTTCGCCTAGGTTTAGTTAGTTGTTTTCTAGGCGTAATTCAATTTTCGCCTAGGTTTAGTTAGTTGTTTTCAAAAGCGTAATTCTAATTTTCGCCTAGGTTGATTGATTTCCGGGCGTAATTACAATTTTGCGCCTAGGTTGGATTGATTTTCAGGCGTAATTACAATTTCGCCTATGTTTAGTTGATTTTCAGGCGTAATTTAGGACGTAGCTAGGTTTAATTAATTAAACTAAAACCAAACAAGGGTTGTTTAGTCATTACACAATTATTTGAGATAAGGGATTTTTGAAATTACTTACGGGTGACCCGTTTTTGTCCTATTAAGTGACGCCCCTCTAATGGAATGTGACGCCCCAATAATAGCCTTCTATAAAAGGGAACTTCTCATGTAGATACCTTATTTGGGCTCCTAAGTATATCTCTATAAATAAAGCCCAAAATATCTTCGGCATGACAATTTGATAACGGTTTCTCCGGTTCTCACTTCTCTCTTCTTCCTCTCACAACACGTAGGGTTTTTTTTTGGAGCAAAGGCGGTGATTGATAGTAGCAGTTCATATATGGATATAACTCCAGTCATTGATGATTCTGCACCAATGGAGACGGAGGCTCATCCTCTGTTCGATCATCCATTTCTAGATGAGGTCGAAGGTAAGCCTGCAATGCAACAATTGATGGAGTTACTGTTTCAACACCATTACGTTGAAAAGCATACAATTAATGAAGAAACAGGTAAGGTGAGAGACATATTTTGGGCTCATCCAGAATCAGCGTTATTGGCCAAATGTTTCCCTTCGGTTCTGATGGTCGATTCTACATGCAAAACTAATAGATTTAAGAAACCGCTCATACATATTGTTGGAGTTACTTCAACAGGGATATTCTTCACAGTCGCATTTGCCTTTATAGAGGCAGAGACAGAAGAGCATTATATTTGGGTGTTGTCGCAGTTGAAGTGGATATATATGATGAACAAATTGCCGTCTGTATTTGTCACAAATGCAGAGAGCGCATTGATAAGTGCAATCGATATCGTGTTTCCGGGAGCAAGTAGAATCCTCTGCACTTGGCACGTAAATCAGCAGGTGCGAGCCAATTGTGAGAAGGCTTTTGAAGATAATGAAGAGTGGAAACAGTTTTACAGCGACTGGAATCGTGTTTTGCAAGCTGAGACGATGGATGAATATGCTGATGCTTATGTTGATCTGGTAATGAAATGGGCGATGATCTGCCCTTCGTGCATTGTATACTTGCGAGATACTTGGTTGATACAGAAAGAACAAATTTCTTTGGCATGGACGAACAAGATCAAGCACTTCGGCAACACTACGACAAAGGCTGAAATTGAGCATGAAAAACTTAGAAATTATCTAGGGTCTGCTGTAGACAGATGTACTACTTGTTGGGAAGCAATGCACAAGATGATAAAAGATGAAATTGCTGAAATTAAGTCCTCTTTCGAGCAAAGACTGACCACTTTGAAACATGAACATTTGTCGTCGCCTGCTTTGGACGAGTTAAGGAATCATGTATCTCACAAGGCTTTGGAGCTTGTATTTTTGGAGGTTTGTCGTTCTGAAAACATTGACAAGGAAGAGTACTCTTCTTGTGGTTGCTCACTCCGCGCTACACATGGACTTCCTTGTGCACATGAGTTAATGAAATATGCTTCTGAGGGTAAGGCTATCCCTCTATCTGACATTCACCCACATTGGAAGCAACTTTCAATCTTTCCAACACAAGAGCTACACAATGGATTTGATGCATATGCTACCGGAATGTCAGAACTGTTGTAGGCAGAAATGGGATAGAAGCAGCGGAACCTGGACAATCCAAGAAACCTGAAATCCCTCTTATATCAGTGTCATGTCCCTCTGGTTGCATAGGTTCCACGAGACTTTGAGATTTTCTTCCATCTTCTTCTCAAAAAGACCAAAATCCAATTCTGAAGTTTTGAAATTGTTTAAATGGATCTGTTTAAATGGACAAAAATCCAATAAAAACTTTTTTTCTTATTTTTATTCATAGATTTAAATAATGTCCAGTTTCATCCTAATTTTTTTTCCTTTTCTATTTTTTGTAACTTTTTCCTTTTGTATTATGGCACAACAAAATGATAATAAATATTGATGGTAACTTAATCTCAACTTTAAGTGTTATTTACTTGACCACAAAATGGGGTAACAGTACACGCCACCCATTTATAATGGATGTTTGTTATAATCTATCATTAAACTCGATTGTTTACGAACAAATATACGTACCTTAGTTGGTTAGATAAGAATAATAAGATGCATCTTCAAGTAAGCGATATATAACCCTTAGTACGTAGTGATCACAAATGAGTCCACGCGTCTATGAAGTGATTGGAAGATATTTCTTTAGCATGTTGTCGGCCAATCTACAAGCACTATGCTTGTGTCGTTGCAGGAAATCCTACAACCATACCCTTAGTAAAATCTATAGAATAATCTAAGTTAACTCCATGAGAATCACAAGAACATTCATTAAGATCTTCAAATTGGATACAAAATAATAAGAAAACCCTAACTTGGGAAGCAAATAATCTTTCTCTCTCCTAAATATCTTGTCTAGACTCTCGAAAAATCTCTCCCCAATACAAGGTCGCTCGGCTCCTTATATAGGAGTTTACATAGTGGAGGACAGCTAATAAAGCCCCTATTTTCGGATCTAGCGTGCGTTATTAGCGCACGCTTACATTGACTCTTCTCGCACATACTCTATAACATCGCATGGCTCTTCACACTTTTCTCGTGATTAAGCTGACGTCACCTGATGCGTCATTCCGGATAAGCTATGCGCGGTTGTCTTCACTCGGTCTTGATGATCATCATTTCGCATACTTGATTGGTGTGCGGTATTTTGTATCTACATTTTGCTTCTTCTCATGTCGTTTCTTTGGAAAAGAGTGCGATATGAGAAACTTCAATTTATTTTGCCGCACTCGTTCATCTCTTCATATTCTTATCTACCGACATGTTTCCGTAATTTCAGTGTAACCGTTTTACACGTGTTGACTTCCTTCCCTTTTGACCGGCACGTTCAAATTTAACCTGTCATCTTTTTACCTATTTATTAACTGAGCTTGAGGAGAGATAATCTTTTCTATTTTTACTTCGTTCTTCCCTTTTCATCTCTGTGAACCCTTTGCAAATCTTCATCTTCTCCATTTTCTCTAAGTTTCTTCATCTTCATTTTCTCGAAGTCTCGATCTTGATTCTGCTGCTGTTCTTATGGATCCTCTCCCCAGGGTCGTATACTCTATTGAAATTGATCTTATCTTTCTTTCTTCTGAATTTTCAACTATTGTTGCTGATCTGTTGTTGTTTCCATTCCCATACGGGTTCTGTTTCAGCAAAACTTCTTCCTCTGGCAATATCAAAATTACAGTTTCAAACCCCTAAACATTATTCAAGTTCGAAGAATAATGAATCTCTCAAGAGGAAGCCTTCGCATGACAAATGAGTAAGAAATATTTTATTTCTTGTAAAACAATATTGTTGCCTCTATTTCTTATCTGTGTTGTTCTTCGCAGGGTTCCAAATGTGAGATCGAGGGCGGGAAGAATACAAAGACTAAAAGAGTTCGCAAAGCCCCATTGCTCAAGTCCAGTCTCGTTATTCCTGACTTTGATTGTGAGGAAATGGAGACTGACACTCCTTCGCACAAGACTGACATTCCTTCGCATGTCAATATTAACGCACCTCTACAAGGCTTAATTGCCTCATCTCTCTTGGATGTTTCTTCTTTACCAAAGGAAACCTCTGCTCCTGCAGATGACACATTGATTGATCATGCGGTAAAGGAAATATCCACTTCTGAGAATGTAGCCGCATCAACAGTTGATCAAACTATCTCTACTTTTGTTAATATTCCTTTGTTTGCGAATATTCCCGCGCCTGTGGAGAACGTTGTTATTCCCGCATCTGCGAATATTGCTTCTTCTACATCCGCTCCTTCTTCTTCTAAAGTTGCTTCTTTCTCTTTAGAGACTATCTCTGCTGACAAGGGGGTTTTGGAGGGAGTAGACTCTGCTTCTCAAGCTTTGTCTGATATCATTAGTGTTGCTCACTCGTCCATCCAAGATCCTTTTAAGCTTCGTATATGTGATGATTTGAACAAGCTGTTGTGTGAGTCTGCACCAAACAAGCCAACCAGGAGCGAGATCTTCTCTCTGATTGATCCGAGCGTCCATGTCTCTCTTGATATTTTGGAAAGTATTCCTTTGCTTACACTTTTTTCTTCGAACAATCTTTCTTCATATTGATCTTATTTCTTTTTCTAGGAAACTCGTCAACTAGATCCCAAAATCTTATTTCTTTTTATAGGAAACTTTTCAACTGCGTCCCTACTTCTGATAACCTTCCTGTCAACTGGATCCCAAATCCATAGCCTAGGAAACTGTTTCGCTTCGCTTTGTCATCAAGCTTTAACCTTTGATCTTTTGGGATATGAACAAATGCCATGCAACCAAACACTCTCAAGTGATCATAAGTAGGCTCTTTGTCTCTCCAAACCTTCTCTACTACTTCGATCGATTGATCAAGTACACAATAATATCGATTGATCAAGTGCTTCTGCAACTTGGATTGAGATACCATGCACCTAATTCTCTCAAGAATTGTGCGATTCAGTCGCTCTGCAACACCATTATACTTTGAGTCTTGGGACTGATTGTTCATGACGTATACCCATGCTCTTGCAATACTCTTCAAGTGGCCCAATGTACTCTCCCCGTTGTCAGAACGAAGGCACTTCAAGGTAAATACCTGTTTCTCTTTCCACCATGCTGTGAAACATCTTGAACACAAGAACAACATCATCTTTGGTCTTGATTACATATGATCAAACCTTCCTTGAAGCATCATCTATGAAAGTAACAAAGTAAAAAGCACCACCAAGTGTTTTGACCCTTAAAGGTCCACATACGTCAGAATGAACAAGATCAAGAATACCAGAATTACATTTGGGTAAAGCTTTATGAAAACATACTCTAGTTTGTTTACCAACTAAACAATGAGTGCACTTACCCAACTGCGTACCTTTCGCCTTTGGCAAGACTTGCCTTTTGGTGAGGATTTGAATTCCCTTCTCACTAAGATGACCAAGTCTTCTATGCCACAGCTCGGAGGTTGAATCTTTGTTAGCAACATTCAACTCACCTTTCAACACCTTCACTTGTGTCTTATACAATGTGCCACATTTCTTGCCTCTTGCAATAACCATGGAGCCCTTGGTTAGCTTCCATTTTCCATCACCTAAGTGATTATTGTACCCTTCATCATCTAACACTCCTGGTGACATTAGATTCAAACGAAGATCCGGTACATGTTGGACATTTATGAGAACCAATGTGCAGCCAACACTGGTCTCAACCTTCACATCACCATTCCTACAATCATCGAAACACTACTGTTTCCCATTCTGACTGAACCAAAATCACCAGCCTTGTAGGAGATAAACACATCTTCTCGAGGAGTAGCATGATAGGATGCACCTGAATCTACTATCCACTCTGAATCGAAAACTGCAGAACTCATACATACATCATTAAAATCAGAGAATGAAGTAACATCACTACTTGTAACCACAATCGTAACGTCATTGACTTGTGCGTCATTTACAATCCCTATCCTTGGTTCTTGCTCCGGCTTCTTGCATTCACTTGGATAACGATCATTCTTACGACAATCCACGTCTTCTCTAGACTTTGATTGACTTCTTGACTTGTCACGGTCAAAAGCCTTCCCACAAGCAGATTTCTGGTCATATAACTCCTCTAACTTTGTCCGCAAAGAATATGCTAGTTTCTCACTAGACACATGTGGAATAATATAATCATCAACCATTGTAGAATGAAACTAACAACTTTACGATTAGCAACACTCCACACTTTATCTTCTATCTTCTTAGGCTTTATTCCCTTGCTCTCTATTGGACTATAGAGATCTTCACAATATAACCAATAATCTATCTTCGTCTTCCATATCACATAGTTCTCACCGGGTTAAAATAACCATTCTATTACTAGTGTTAGCTTCCATCATTGCACAGGATTAGCTCAACCCAAAAGTTCTGATACCACTTGTTGGGGGAGACTTGCAAAATCCGAACCGCTATGTGCAATACGAAAACCACACAAGCAATGAAACACAATTCGGAAATAATACAACTATGACGATATAAGAAGCAATCAGAAAACACCGGCAATTACGTGGAAAAACCCTTCCCAAGGTGAAGGGTAAAAAACCACGGGCAAATCTTCAATTATAATCAAACAATGGGTTACACACAATTCTCCCAATTTTGGGATACACTCTTCTTCAAGGTGCATATAGCACTTGGATAACAATTTATCTAAATTACACTCATCCCAATGGATGTATCAACAATTCATTCACCAATAAGATGAGATTCACTATCAATTTGTTAATAGCAAGAGTAAGAGATACTTACTATTAGGATTTGAACAAACCCTAGATTTCCCCTTTTGAAGAGATATGTAAATTGATCAATCAATCTTCACCACACTAACCAATAGATCCTTAGCTAAAACCCTTCTTCTTCCTCGTCAAGATTAACTTCAAATCTCACCAAAGAAAACCTCTAATGGTGGCTACACACTCACTCTCTAGCGCTCTCTCTCTCTACCGCCTCTTTTCTTTTCTTCACGAAATGGAGACTACACATCCTGGATGTTTCGAGTGAAACATATACCTAAATAGGCCACTGCTAGTTAGCTCCCTTAAATGGTTAAGGGGATACACAGGTTGTTGGACCGTAAACTGGGAACAGGCCCAACAAATCTAACGATCCTCACAGACTTGTCAAGCCTGCAACCAGTGGGATTAACATGGGCTATTTTTTTTGGTGGGGGGTCTCACTAGTCCGTGAGGGTCAGTAGATCGTGAGGGGTCTATGATTTCAAAATTTCTGGATGAATCGTGTGATTAAACCATCGAAATCGTTCTCACAGTTTTTTTTTTTTATTTTGCCCGGTCCCGGTGCATTCAGCCGGGACCTACCATTGTATGAAAAGGGTTTTCCATTACCCTATTGGGAGCTATTTTGGGAAGAACGATTTTCGTGCAGTATTTCACAGTCTAAGAACTACTATTATGATTTATCTCTCGGTCAAGTTAGCATTTCTAATTGTAATTCTATGAGTAGGACCGTAGGAGAACACAAGAAGACTATTTTAAGCGTGACTTCTACAATAACGTAAGAAGACTATTTTAAGCATGATTTCTACAATTGATTTGTTAGTAGTTGAAGATTCATGTCGTATCATCTCTTTTATATTTTGATCGTTTTGCGCTTGTTGTGTTTTCTGTTTTTCTTTTTGTTATTCGTAAAGGGTAAAAAATTTTAAAATTCAGTTCATCCAACAAGGAGATAACTGAAGCAAAAGAAAAAAAGAAACATATTTGCTATAAATTTATGCTAACCGAGTTTTGGGAAGAAAAAATGTAGAGGAAATCAAAGATAATAACAAATACTATCTATGATGATAATGATTCTATGTTCTAAGGGGGAAAAACTAGTACTTCTAAGTGGAATGTTGGAGTAAACTAAAAATAGATCATGCATAATAGTCGGATGTGTGTTAAAATTCATAGAAAATTCACTTGGTTTTTTTTCATCTTTCTTTATGTGATAATCCAGCTCCACTTAATACTTGTATAGAGTAAAGACATGAATAGTAACAAAGACAACAGATATTTCCCATTATTCTTTCTAGATTTTAATTATAATATATGTGAATTAGCTTGGAAGAAATGTTAAACTTTGTATGAGCTTAGGATGATGTAAGTCGTTTTTTGAGTCCAAAGTTTGTGTGTTCTTTGTTCCACAAGACAATATACTTTTTTCCCAGTAGATTTTGGGAAGATTTATCGGTAAAAAGTCACGCTGCATGTAACACCACTGTAATACTTCACCAAAGTACAAATTGAATAAGAAAATACATTATGGACAGGGACGGTATTAGGGGTAGCTTACCCAGGCTGAAGCCCACCCCAAAATTTCTAAAAAGATGTTTTGTTAGTGTAATTTTTAACATTTGTAAAATTTAGCCCACGTGTAAATTTTAATTAGCCCATTAATTGTTAAGATATGATTCTGCGTGGAAGAAATCGAAGATTTTGGAAACTGTCCCGCATGGATTAATTTTTGAATAAAGATCTCAACTCTGTTCAAAGGCTGGGGAAAAACAAGTATTCATGATGTTTCTTAAAATCGGTGTATTGAATGGCTACATTGCACGTGTCGATTTGATAAAATAAAGCGTGTGTCAAATGTCAGTGTCTTGTCCTTAACTAATGACGTTTGTCCACCTTTAAAAAAGAAAAAAAAGCAAGTGTTTATCCAAAAAATTCATTTTCTTCTATGGCGACTACAATTTTATTTATATCTATGTATAATCTAAAATGCGGTGTATTCATGAGAATAGAAATATAATATGTCATGACTTATTATGCGTATATGTACAAACTCCAAATATTTTTGCATCCCTATAATAACCTTTAAAACTAAATAAATCAGGATTATTATTTTCGATACGCAAATTATTCCTCCTTAATATTAGTTACAAGATGAAAAAATTTGATTCAAAGCTTTATGCTCCAAGGAAAAGAGATCGTGTGGCATACCCATACTCAGCTTTAAGTGTATTACCGCAGTTGTCATTCTTGCAGTTGAGATAAATTAAGTTGAGAGTTCGTGAAAAAAAAATTACCCCACCCAAACATATATTCCTGGATCCGTCGCTGATTATGGAAGGGGAGAAACAAGATTAAGTTTAAAATATGTAGACTTAAGA
>JAJJWW010000112.1:0-73000 GCA_023531295.1 Papaver armeniacum
ACGTGTATCGTTGAGTTCATTATTTACCAACTGAAGATTTGATTACACTTGGTCTTTTAGCATTTCATTAGAAAAGAAAAACATCACGTAAAAAGAACAAAAATTGTCACTGTTTTCGGTGATCCGGAGAAGACATTTAGATAATTGAGAGGAAAAATCATAGTGTGAAGATGTTTTCTTTTGTTGATGAAAGAACAAAAATTAGAGCACGAGAAGGTTACGATAAGTAACTTGTAACTTGTGAAAAGAACAAAAATTGTCACTGGACCTCCTAATAAATTATGGGTATCGAGGGATCATCGACTAGAGAATGAAATCGAAGAACATAAAGTGCACAAAGATTAAAGTGGTTCGGCACTAGCGTCCTACGTCCACCGAGAGAACCCGAGTAGAGGTGAATTAGTGTTGGAAGTTAAACCAAGATATGGTAATTTGGTTCGTGGATCAACAAGTGTTGTTGATACGATCGGAATGGATCAACTCATTGCGATTGATGCAGTCAAGTTGGATCAAGCTGAAGCAGATTGACACAAGGTGCGAATATTTGGAAGTTCGGGTTAACTAGAAGAGCAAGTTGTGCCGGTTCTAGAGAGTTCTAGAAGAGTTCTATTTAGAGTGTGTTTTATGTTAGGAATGTGTGCTTTATTTAGAGTTTGCTTTTATTAGGAAAGTGTCTTGAGTGATCGTCAAGTTTGTGAGACTATAAGTAGGCTAGTAAGCCATGAGACAATGTACACCAAAACTGATTATCAATGTAGTCTTTTAATTGCTTCCGCGTGTAGCTCTCTCTCTCTCTTGCTCGATCCTACATGTGGTATCGAGCAAGGTGAGAGGCATGAGGAGAGAGAAGGAGAAAGAGTTAGAAGATTTTCGGTGATAAAGAATTTTCGTGTGATTTTGTTTCTCTGTTGTGTTGGTGTTGTTAGGGTTCGAGAGGTTTTAAAGAAGTAAAAAAAAGATTTGTTCGTGTCAAAGAAAGAAGAAAGAAGTGTTCGAAGGCTTGTCAAGCCTTGTTGGCTGTGTTGGTGTTTGTCTTCACTGAGTTACTGTTACGATACGACTGGAGTTTGTTTTTTTTGGGAAAGAAGGCGTGAGAGCTAAGAGTTGGTGACGAATTTGATGATGGAGATGAGCTGATCTTGCTTTGGTTTGTATGAGCTTAAAGAGATACTTCTCAGTCTCAAGATGATGAATGAGGAACTGAAAATAGCTTGACGCCATTGAATTCCTTTGATGGAAGGTGGTGATTGCTGTTGATATAAGAAGAGAACTGAGATGAGTAGGATGCATCGTTAAGGTTAGGGTTATCACGCAGAAGACAAGAAGGAAGCCGTGTAGTTTGCTGCCGTAATTGGGTGATGTTTGAAGTAAGCTGTGGCGTTTAACGTTGATAGTGAAAGTGGTGTTGGCAGACGGTAGTTGCAATTGGTGATTCTTGTTGCTGTTCATAACGAGATGTTGATGGAGCTGAACAAGGAAGAAGAGGTGATCCTGCTTGTTGGTTCTGTCTTGTTGTCGACGGGAAAGTGAGAGGACTGTTCACGGCACGTAGTGCTGGTGTTGGAGATCGACGTTAGGGTTTGACGAAAGGTGAGAACCAGTATTTCAGGGTGTATAAAAAAAAAAAAAAAAAAAAAGTGTTATTGAAGGTTTGTTACAGTATGTGATGTGTTACAGAGAACAATCACAGTGAATAGTTGTTACAGAAGTGTGACAGAGGAGTTGTTACAAAAGTGTGACAGAGGAGTTGTTACAAAACTGTTAAGAAGAATTGTTACAGAAACGTAACAGAAGAGAAGGGTCACAGTTGTGACAGTGAGCGTGACAAAAAGTGTTATCACAGCGAAGAAGTGTGACAATTTTCTGGCAGAGGTGTTGCAGAAAGCAGATTTGATGTTTGTTGAGGTAAGAAGTTTTTGGGTGAGTGGTTGAATCGAAGGGTTAAGTCATGGATTCGAAAAAGACAAAAGGATCAAAGTTGGTATTGTAGTCAGAGGATGAGTACGGTTTGATAGGAGGATCAACCGTATTGGGCAGGGCTAGTACAATGGATTTGAGGTGATGAATCTGGAAGCTTAGAATGACAAAGAAAGTTGGGTGTTGATGTTTGAGCTTAAGGGAGGATGGTATCTTGTTAAGCTCAAACATGTTGGGTGACAAGAGCTTCAGGTGTAAAACTTGGAAGTCTTACAAAGGTGTGAGACTTTGTGGTTGTTATTGCTTGTAGCGTAAGCATAACAAAAGAAAGATTGTGATAGTCTCAAAAGAAGTGTGAAGGTTTAGAAGTAAAAGCGGATCGGGAACAAAGAAGAAAAGAAGAAGAAACAACAAAGAAGGTTGTGAAGGAAGAGTAGTAATCGCGAAAGGGTGATGTGAGAAGACAACAAAGGAGGTTAATACCAGAGGTTGTTAAGTTTGAGGAGTCACAAGGTTGTGAGCGTGAAACAAGATTGTAGGCGAGTAAAGTCTACAAGTTGAGAGAAGCAATCCCAGTGGGGATTTGGATAGATTGTGTGAAGCAATCCCAAGGTGGGGATTTGGCTAGAGTTGTGTGAAGCAATCCCGGTGGGGATTTGGCTAAGTGTGAAGAAATTCAGGTGTGGAGTTTGAAGAGTTGAGTGAAATCCTGAAAGAAAGTGAAAGTAGGTAAACAAGAGTTGAATTTGAGCTACAATGCTCGGTGAAGAAATTATGAAGATGAGCTACAATGCTCGGTGATGAGTTGAAGAATTTGTTTGTGTTTGGCCTAACAAGTAGATAGTGTTTCTAGCTTGTTAAGAATGATGTTAAATTTTTTAAGAAGAAAGTGAAAGAAACTTATCTTGGTTGCGATGGTATGAAGATTCTTTGTTAAGCAAAATTAGAAGATTGCTTCATTTTAGTTGGTTTGCTGTTTGTGCTTAGTTTGTTAGTTAGTTTCTTTTGTTTTTTGCTTTGTTTTTATTTTGAGTTTGAGTTTGATTGACTAATTCGGTGTGATCATTAAGTTGGGACAAGCTACAATCGAGTATCAAGGAGTAAGGGTTTGTTTGGTGGTTTCTTTGAAGAAGAATGAGAAAAGACAAGAACGTGTTAACGTTTATCTATGGAAGAAGAGGAATGGAAAAGGAGAAAGACAGGACGTGCAAGCGTGCGATCAATGGAAGAAGATAAGGAGTAGAAGAGGGTTACGGAATTCGTTAAGTGATATCTTGGTTTAAGGGAGGATGTTGGAAGTTAAACCAAGATATGGTAATTTGGTTCGTGGATCAACAAGTGTTGTTGATGGGTGAATGATCAACTCTGCAGTTGACGCAATCAAGTTGGATCAAGCTGGAGCGATTGACACAGGTCTGCGATATTTGGAAGTTCGGGTTAACTAGAAGAGCAAGTTGTAGGTTCTAGAGAGTTCTAGAAGAGTTCTATTTAGAGTGTGTTTTATGTTAGGAATGTGTGCTTTATTTAGAGTTTGCTTTTATTAGGAAAGTGTCTTGAGTGATCGTCAAGTTTGTGAAGACTATAAGTAGGCTAGTAAGCCATGAGACAATGTACACCAAAGCTCGATTATCATTGTAGTCTTTTAATTGCTTCCGCGTGTGCTCTCCTCTCTCTTGCTCGATCCTACAATTAGATTGATCTCCAGACTTATTTTGTACTGGGATAATTACAGTTACAGAAGGTACTCTTATTTATAGAGTGAGTGATAAGAGATGAACTATGACTAAGTACATGATAAATGAATCCACAAATCTTGGATGCTTTGACTTCTTCACTTATCTTAGTTAGAGTCAGTAGTTAGATTACACCTATTACTTGACTTAGTCTATCTATCTTCATCTTGCACATACTTAGTCTTCTCTTCATGTGAACTCCACGATCACCTTGGTGGTTGATACATGAACACAATATCTAACACCCCCTCAAGTTCAACACGGAACTTTTGTGAAGTGTACAATTTGAAATGACTTTGTAACCTAAAATGAGTGGTTGAACTTCCATCTTCAATCGCGGACCATGACACTTGAGCGAAGCTGCAACAGAGTAGATCTTTACCAAACCGCAACATATATATAGGTCCTAATCCTTGGGGTTGAAAATTGGATGATTGATCTCCGAGTTAGAATGATTAAGGATTGGCTAGATAAGATCAAGATAAGATGAACAAATTGTTCGCACAAGAATCGTCCACGAGATATGTACTTATGAGAGTTTCCATGAATGGGCATTGTTGAATATGATCGGAAAGATCACTATTTTCGGAAATATATTTGATGTAAAGATATTGGACGTGCCATATATATTCCAATAAAAATGGAGTACCAAATTGGCGGGGAGAAATTATTTATAAGCAAAATATATATGATATCTTTGGATAATGACAAGCTTCAAAACGGATACACAATAACAACGAGAATTAACCACCGCAATGGCTATAGATGCGGACCATTGCTGATGTGGTGGAAGAAAGGTAAGTTCGAGTTAGCTTGCGAAGAACACCAAAAACATGATATAGCTATGAGTTTCAAGTATTGTATGAAACTTTCGTTTTCCAAACACATAGAAAAGAGAAAAGAGATCATATTTTTAGAATGATATTCGAAGATAAATGATGGATATCACGGATAAAGATGGAAAATATGAAAACCATTTCCAAAAATAAATCAGCTTCTTTAGATTTTAAAAGCATTTCAAAACTGGAGATATTTTCGGGATTGAATTTTTCTTGGCAAAAAAATAAATAAATACAACTATATTCGAATTGAATTTGTATTCAATAATCTTGATAAAAGTCCTCAGTATTGATGTGTGGATGAATAATTCGTAACACCCACATAGAGTTCAATAAAAGTATTTCAGTGAATGTATATTTGATCATCCACATCACTGTGATGGAAACCAATTGTTGGAATAGCAACCAACAAACATCAATTGATTAAGATATTATTGCATTGACGTGATAGCATACATTGATGCAATCGTAGATTTGTGAATAAGACAACACTAAAATATTAACTTGATGAAAAATATCTGTAGTGCTAGAACCAAATCAGTTTGACAACTGATGATGAGGGAATCTCAAACATAATTGATTCCAAAATGGAAAATATTGTTAAAGGTACTTATCTCTACAATCAACTTATATGATGGTAGAGATACCACAGTATGGCCTTGGGCCATTATAGATGGACTTAGGAGTGTTCGATTCACTCCCATATGCAAACTTAGATGCGATGATGAGGCTGGCCGGCATGATTGATGCTTGCGTGCCAACCATGACTGATTTGAAATCAATCAGTTTGACAATAATCTTGACACCAACAAATTACTTTGATAAAATTATTGTTTAATGTCGGGAGAAAGGATTGAGGATTGGGCCGTATCTCCCATAGAATGTGAAGATTAATATGAAGACTTGCAGTAAAGCGACATGGAAAGAAATAAGACATCTGATAAAAAGATACCTGTTGATACGAGAACTGTCATATATCGCTCCAACAAGTCAACAATGAGCAAAACTTGTTTCTTTATATGCGAGAAAGATTTATATAAAGACCAAAAGTTTGATGACAGAAACTTGTGTTGAAGATATTAAATCGAAATATCAGAGATTTTTAAAATTGGAAAGGCAAAAAGCGGAAGCAATCGAGCGGATCTCCCCGCTCTGATACCATAATAAATTATGGGTATCGAGGGATCATCGACCAGAGAATGAAATCGAAGAACATAAAGTGCACAAAAGATTAAAGCGGTTCGGCACTAACGCCTACGTCCACCGAGAAACCCCCGTGAGGGGTGAATTAGATTGGTCTCGAGACTTATTTTGTCTGGGATAATTACGATTCTGAGAAGGTACTCTTATTTATAGAGTGAGTGATAAGAGATGAACTATGACTAAGTACATGATAAACGAGATCCACAAATCTTGGATGCTTTGACTCTTCTTCACTTATCTTAGTTGGAGTCTACGGTAGTTAGATTACACCTATTACTTGACTTAGTCTATCTATCTTCATCTGCACATACTTAGTCTTCTCTTCATGTGAACTGCACGATCACCTTGGTGGTTGATACATGAACACAATATTCTAACAACCTCCCTTAAATAAAAGAACCATCTGCTCAAAAATGTTACGATAAGTAACTTGTAATAAAAATTAGAGCAGGAGAAGGTTAGGATTTCCCCCTGCACCATATCTGCTCACTTGTGACTTGAAAACTCATGCAATCTTGCATAGTTTCCAGTCAATTCTTAGTCCTCATACAGACACTAAATGACTGACTAATATTAATAGATGAAAGCAGCAGCTATGCCAGATGCAACTATTTAGCCAAGTATTCAAGATTTCAATATAAACCATCATATATACATGGACTTCATTTCATTCTTTTTTCTTGCTAAAAACAAAGTAAAATAGAATTGTTCATTACAGATCAGACCTCTTCTTTTTTATGGTAATTGGTTCACATACATAGAAAAAACATCTAGATAGAAAAACATCATACATCTTGAAGATTTTCAATTTAAACAATGTTACATAGATCTTCTCATAATTTCAGTAAAATTGTCTGGAATTGTTGCTGGCTATAACTCAATTACTGGCTGAATTACTAATAGTTCAAGATCTAGTCAGGAAGATTTTTATTATCTTTGATTTACACTTTGGAAACAAATAATGACATCAACACTGCCAGTGTATATCTATTTTGTCCAAAATAAAATATAATTCCAATAAAAAAATGAAAACAAAAATTCACTTCCAAATTCCTCTTTAATTTTGGTAACTGGTTAAACTCATACATCCAAATCTAATAATACATCACAACAATACACTACCATGGCTAGCTATTACAATTGTTTACAACGAAAAAAGGGATGCAAAATAAAAATCCAAGAAGATTGAAGCTATTTAAAAGAAAAAGTCCTCGAAGAAGGAACAAAAATCTTTTCTCTGAGGGAGGATACAGAAAAACGCATATTAGATTATTGAGAGGAAAAATCATAGTGCAAATATGTTTTTGTTGTTGATGATGATGCTCCATTGAGCCATCTCTTGCCATGGTTATCTTTGCTGCTGCTGCGATGTATTTCACCGACGATCAAACATAGAAGAAGGAGTTGCTGCTGTTGGCGTTCATGGGTTAGGGATTGCTTTGGAGGCGCACAGAAATGGATGAAGAAAAGAAAACTATTGCTTATAAAGGATTGCAGATCTGGTTTAGGGTTTCCTCATAGATCCAACGGATGTAACATATATAAGGGATTAAACGCCTGTGATTTGTGCTTATACACGTAGTTCATTTTTTTTTACAGGGGATTCCAATGCATTTCAACCGGGTACATATAGTATCATCAGGTGTCAAACAACATTGGGCTAGGCACATTAGGGGCAGTCGTCTATTCATCATCTCCTATGGGTGCACGAGGAGTTCCGACATCTATTCCGGCGAGTTCTTCTACTAGGAGGGGTGTGGATTATCTCCTGCAGTAGACGAACAATCCAAAACAAATTGTGATATCCTCTATTTAAGGTGGAGTGGATATTACTATTTGAGATTTTGTTACTCGGTCCGGCACCAAAACCACAACAACTGTCGAGCCAGAGTATATTCTTTGTGCCTAGAACGTACAACTCCTATCTAGGGCTGATTCAGTGCTTCGTCTCATGGGCCGGCCATTTAGTATTTCCAAACTTGCAATATAATGTGTTAGGGTTCAGTAGGATTATAACATCGAGAGTCCTACCAGTTTACGGAGGCTCATCTCTAAAATCCTCCTCCTGCCTCCCTCCATTAGCCATCACCACCAGTAATATTGCAATCAGTACCACCACATCGCCACTAGATCAATCAATGGGTTATAAATGGAAGATGGGTTACGGGTCTCATATACGGTGGAGCGACAGAGGAGGCTGATTTTGATATGATTTGTATAGGCGGAATCGGAAGTGGGTTTTCATAAATGGTATTCTATTATCGACAATCAGATCTGAATGATGTTGTTCCCTATCTCGATTTGAATCAAGATCTAAATTTTGTTTTTGTAGATGGGGATCAACCTGAAGGATCAAAGCCAAAGAAATTCTCCTTCGCCCCAAAGAGGAAGAGGAAGGAGATAGAAAATGGAGATCAACCTGACCACAGATCTCAGCAGGTAAATCATTTTCTTCCACAAGAGTCCTGGAAGTGAATTCTGACAAGAAAGTTACATCAAAGATTAGTTTTTTATCTCAGAAGACGTATTCCTGGTGCACAAGTATAAGAGATGAGCTTTTAAGTCATCAAAAGCATCTGTAAGTGCTTAAAATTTACACTCTCAAAATAGTTGTGTTAATTGTTTAATTTCAGTTCTCAAATTTTTTTTCTTAATGACTAATTTTGATTGATTCTTGTATCTTTTAATTTATTTATTTTTTTTTTTTTCTTTCTTAGAGAAGTACATGAACCCAAAAGTTTCTGCTATGGGAGGAGCATAATCTCTGGTGCAGTTTCTGGTGCAGAATTATAAGAGATGAGCTTTTAAGTCATCAAAAGCATTTGTAAGTACTTCAACGTTACACTCTCAAATTGGTCAGTCCAATGTGAATCTCCTGCAGCCACAAAATGATTTAATGTGCTTTGGGTTATAAGTGTTTCTTCTTTTTGACATCTTGGTTTAGAGGACAAAAGGCCCGTCCTTTAGTTTTTTTTTTTTTTTTTTTTTTTTTTTTTTTTTTTTCAGAACCTTTAGGTTGCCCAGTGTGAGATCAGCAGAGTTTGAGTAATGACTTTCCAAAACTAATATCAAGTGCGAAGGCTTGTGGATATATTGTAATGTCTTGTAAGGGATGATGAAGAATTTCAGCTAGAAAGCACTTCAAGTTGTTGCAACAAAATGCACTCTCTCTATTCAGGAGGGCTCTGCCAGACAATGTTGCAACCCAACTACCCAAGTCTATAGTATTTAGGAGTCCACTGGATTACTAACTAAATATGTTTGCTTCCATTGCCTCCCTTTGCACACTTTTTTATTCAATGATATCATGGAAACTATCTATATATTCTTGAAATTGTTCCATGAACATACTTTATAATATGACTTTTATTTGGTGCAGAGCTTCAACAAACCTTACACTTGATTCTTCCTAAAATTGCGATGAAGCGGGAGCGCAAGTGACGTGATCAGATCAATTTTTAGTTGAAAAGGCTGAAAGACAGTACTTGTGATGCTGATGACATAATGGATGAATTCTCATACGGAACCTCCTGGGTCTACATCAATAGAAACAGGTTGAAGACTTAAGTATATGTGATTTTGCCTTATCCTGCAATTTCCTTTCAAGCTGGCTAAAAGATCTACAGATATTAACTTAAAAATTAAAGGTTGATATAGTTTTCTGACTACTGTAGTGACTTCTTCTCCAAATAGTAAGTTTTATTTTTCTAATTTGAGTGATTTTTTTTTTCTTCTTCCTGGTTTTCGTCATGTATTGCTAGGTTAGACTATTATTACATGCATTAATTTCTAGATTGATTGCTAATTATGACTCAAACTCACATGATAAGTAATACTACGACGAGGTACTTAAAAACTTTAGGTATACTTACCTGTATTTTTCTGATTGCTTCACTTAATTGCCATTACATTGATGGATTCTGTGCGTATCCCCCCGTAGTGAATCCTAAACCTAAACAAGCAACTTGGAATAGCTTGTTGTAGTCCATCTATAGAAAGCTAGATAGGATGTTGGATGGATAGTACATATAAGAACATCACAGAGCACTGCATCCAACCAAGTCTTCATGCATCTTATGTTGATAAATGTATGTATGCCGATTAACTTAAATTTTCTCTTTTTTTCTTTTTGAGAATATGCATAATGTTTTTGGTTTTGATAGAAAGCTTAATTACTAGTATCTGGCAATGAAACCTCAATTTTGTGGTAGCACATTGAGTAAAATCAGATTTTTGACAATTCTCTTTTGATATTTGTTTATGAAGTTTTGGTTACCCTTACTTACAGTAGATTTTTTGCCAGCATCTTCCTTAAAGTGTGGGAACACTGGGAGAATGCTTAATTCAAGTGGAAAAATAAATGAACTATTTCCTTGTAATTTGTATCCAAATTCGTAATATATCAGGACTTGCGCTTAATTCAATCCATGAGTCTAAATCCATAGGAAAAAAAAAGGATTTTTAGATGTGGTGGTCATTTGGGTTTTTAATTCGCCATCTGGATTCTTAGAATGAGATTGGCATCCCTTTTGGCAATAGTAGTTGACTGGACATTAAGGGACATGATCCCAAAATAAATGGTCAAAGTCGGCCGGAAATTTTTAAGCCACCACTAACGAATTTCCAGTAGTATGTATATATAGGAAGCAAACACGCGGTCAAAACAAGCATCAACTGATTCAACACCATGGGGGTGGAGGTTGATGCAATTACAGCAAGCGGCGATGAATTGGGGTGCAGTGTTTTTATGTCTTTGATCCTGTTTAATTTTGAGCACCTGGCTTTGATTCTACTAAATTCAACTTGTTTGTCACATGAAGTTAATGGTAAAAGATTTAATCATATAGTGATTTTGTAGTAAATTCACCTGATGGGTCAGAAGTCCATTTCAGAGAGTCAGGTGAGCCAAGTCTAGTTCTTAACAAGGTGACGGTTCTAACAATGATGGATCAAAAAGAAAATTGTTTTTGTAGTAAATTCACCTGATGGGCACTTAATGTATATTGTTTTCGATGAGGACTTGTCCTAATTATTAAAAATTTAAAATTTTCAAGAAGAAGAGAGAAAAAAAAAATATACAGAATGAAAAAATATACAGAATGAAAATTGATCAAGGGCACTTAATGTATATTGTTCTAACGATCTAACAATGTATATAGAGTTATTTAGTGTTTGGGTCGTAAATTTTGGTACAGTTTAGGCTTTGGGTCCTAAGTTTGTCCAATTTTGAGTTTGGGTCGTTGACCCGTTAGTCAATTGAGTTTTCTGGTCAAACCGTTAGATAATTAACGTCCGTTTTCGTTTTTTCACTTCCGTCTTCAACAGCTTCCTTGTGTGCTGGATCATAGAAACTGATTAGTTTTTTCAAGTTTCAACTGATCGTCTTTTCCTAACTAGTTTATCTTACTGGTTACAAGGGATATATGGTGATTCATTTAATTAGGTATCACAAATGCACTAACCCAGATCAACTCAAATACAACTTCAGATGTTTTCCCTAACGGAAACCACCAATCATCAGTAAGACAGTAACAATAGAATCATCATCAAATTTATTTCACAGAGCAACAATGGAATCATCATCAAATTTATTTCATGGAGCATAAGCGATGGAAGATACAGTCTTGATTGAGAAGATCAAGAAGAGTAAGCTAATAAAAAAGCTTTATACAGATCATTATCAGTCTTTAATGGTATAACTTAAGATGGTGGTGGTGCGGTTTTAGCAACTGATGGTGATGGGCGTATTGTCAAAGAAAATGTTGATAATTATGTAATAGAATTGAGTAATGATCATGATAATGGGAGTGCTGAGATTTCATGATCATGCATGTTCTGCTCATAGTAATAGAAAGATTTTTAATTTGATATTTTGTGACGGTGAAGGGAATCTTAGGAGTAACAGAATAAAAAGGGGAGTTGATTAGATTTTTCAAAGGCTGAAAGATCGAATAAAAGATGATAACGTGTAAAAGTTAACACTAACCAACTCCCCTAACGGTTTGACCAAAAAACTTAGTTGACTAACGGGTCAAAGACCCAAACTCAAAATCGGACAAACTTAGGACCCAAATCCTAAACCGTACCAAAACTTACGACCCAAATATTAAATAACTCATGTATATATCGCTAGATTTACACTTTGGCATTTTGAGGAGATAAGATGTGATATTGTTTTTGAGTGAAAACAACAGAAGTCTATCATGACAGAATTCATTAGAATCCGGTAAATTCCGGGAGGAAAATGGATTTGCATCGCATTACTTGCAAACCAGGCACTCCTAGTACTGGAAGAAAATGATCCCAAGCAGAGGTGCTTTATTTTCTGTAAGTACATCCATAAATTGGAATGAAAATAAATAAAATCAAAATCAAAATATTCAAATCCAAATCCAAATCCAAAATTCCTCTTCAATTTTGTAACTGGTTAAACTGATACACACAGATCAAATAAATCACAAGAACACATAAGTGTTGAAAAAGGTTGAAAAAAGAAAAACCCACTCTAGATTTTACAGAAGAGGTTCTAAAAGGGAAATACAAGCTACAATGATCGACGGACAAACGTTTCTCATAAAAGAACCCAAAATCTCAGTCATTTCAGATTATTGAGAGGAAAAATCATAGTGTGAAGATGTATTTATCGTTGATAATGATGCTCTATTGAATCATCTTCTGCCATGGTTATGTTGCTGCAGCTGCAATGCATTTTAGTAACGATGATCATAGATGAACAAGGAGTTGCTGCTGTTTGCGTTCTTGGGTTAGGGTTTGCTTTCAAAAGACGGAGGCGCAGATAAAATGAATGAAGAGAATAGAACTACTGCTTATAAAGGCTTACAAATTAGTTTAGGGTTCACTCACGTATCTAACGGCTGTAACATGTATATGACTGACATACATTATGATGGATTAGACGGCTGTGATATGTGCATGTGGTTGTTTTTTTAGGGGATTTCAATGCATTTCAATTTAATTTTTTTTTTTTTTTTTTGCTTGGTCAAGTTTAAATGCATTTCAAGTGAGGACATACAGTATCATCAGGCGTTAAACAACATTGGGCTTGGCACATTAAGGGCACGCGTCTATTCCGGGAGTTCATTGTTTTACCGACTGAAGACTGGTATTTTAGCATTTCTTCTGTGGAAGAGGATGTTTTTCCAGAAAAAATCAAAAAAAATGCTACTAGGAGTGTGGATTGGCTCCTGCAGCAGACCGAACAATCCAAAACAGACACATGTTATTCTGCATCAAATTACGATCAGAAGTTCTTCACTTGCCAGCTGTCAATTGTTTCTGCGGCTGAGAGTTCTTTTTCTCCCAACCGCTTCCTTGTTTTCACGGCTTGGAGTCCCTTATATTGTAACTGTAAGTGCCTCTTATGGATGGTTCGACATATTATCCAACACCTTGAACATTTATGGTCACTTAAATGCAAAAATAATATATTAGGCCACAAATATACATGATTCCTACGTGGAGCATTATTATTTACCAACATTGGTCCGAGGAGTGGAATTTTTTTTTTTTTTGTTAGAAGGAAAAGTTTTATTGGTTATGTTGGGAAAAAACTTACAATCTCTTGCTAAGAGACTACAAAACTCTTTAGGAAAGTTATTAAGAAGATGCATGCCTGTAGCTGATTCCCTAACTGACTTAGCAACTGAATCAGCTACTTGGTTATCTTCTCTACTAGTGAAAGAGAAAATTGATCAGCTACTTGTTTAACAACACAAATTTTGGTGACAACATTTTTCTAGTCCATTGGTGGTGCTTAATTTTTCAACAATTTTCCGCATCAAACTCAAATGTAAAACGTGAGGTCAAAAATCTGGTATCTCCCTTGCAATGAACGAAAGAAGGAGAAAAAGACAACAACTTCAAGATTTAGAAATATTATGCTAGTAAAGTTGGTGCCGTAGATGATGGTCTTGAGAGTCTTGCAAGTAGTATAATATCTATTACAGAATGGGTGAGTTGGATGGGAACGATTCAAGAAAGAATGGTAACCCTGTTTCAAACTCAGACAGTCAGACTCTTTATGAGTATAGGTCTTGGATCCCATCCATTCCTTGTTGTATGATAAGTTTGTATTTTTCTTAATTTAAAGGCTGTTCCATGATTGGTTAATTAGGTGATAATAAATCAGGTGTTAGACAGCATTAGGCTTGGCACATTAGGGGCAAGCGTCTAATTATCATCTCCGCTAGATATAGGAAGAGCTCCGACTTATATCCGGGCGAGTTCATATTTCCAAAAGAAATCGAAACATGTTACTGTTATTCCATTCCTAATAGTAAAAGATTATCATCGGTTTTTATACAGATTTCACCCAGATACAACTACTTGTGCCTCTTCCCATTTTCTTACCCATGCATGGTGTACATAGCAATACAACACCATATATAATCCACGGGTACAATCCCGTTAGTTGGATTTTCTGGTGCTGCACGCTCAATTATGAATCTTATGCATATTGTTCTTGGTAGATCTCTGGCCTCCTTCCTTTCGCTCAAACTTCAGGTAATAATTCTGAAGAGTCAGATTGCCAGATTGGCATCCCTTTTGGCAATCGTAGTTGACTGGACATTAAGGGGTAAACTAATGTTTCTGTCAGGATGCAACCCGCAAGAGCAGTACCAAACTTGGGCATGATCCCCAAAATAAAGGGTCAAAGTCGGCCGGAAATTTGTTAAGCCACCACTAACGAATTCCCGGAAACTAACTTCATTGATCATACTCAAACTCTCTTACTTAAAACTTACAATTTTAACCACCTTTTTTGTTTGGAGGAACGTCTAGATTTACAAGGAGACGAGTTAAAATGCCCTATATATATATATATATATATATATGGTGGTAGTGAACATTGTAGAGATATACAAAGCATAATTTAATGGAGATTCAAAGCCATTAATTGGAGTCAGTCTACCAAAGGAGCAGTGATAGAAAATGTGATCCATCGTTGACAAAAGGCACAAGAATTATCTTGGTAAGATTGCAGAGAAAGATTGATGAAACTCCGGGAGAGGTTTTCATCTTAACAGGTTTCTTCCTTTTACATAAATAAAAAAATAATAATAATCGACCAACAATTAAAAAAAAAAAAAATAATAAAAAAAAAAAATTCACTTCCAAAATTCCTGTATAATTTTGGTAACTGTTTACACTGATACACAGAAATCTAATAAATCACATGAATACCTAGTACATTTGTTTACAACTTGATGAAATGAAACCCAAGCAAGATTTCTAAAAAGGAGAAAAAAGAAAAACCTCAGACACGCAACACTTCAAAAGAAAAACATCTCAAAAAAGGAACAAAACTCTTTCCTGTTTTAGGAACAAAACTCTTTTCTGTTTTAGATGATATACAGAGAAATTATCTCATATACTTGAGAGGAAAAATCAGATAATTGAGAGGAAAAATCATAGTACGAAGATGTTTTTGTTGTTGATGGTGATGCTCTATTGAACCGTCTGCCATGGTTATGTTGTTGGTGCTGCTATGTATTTTATTGACGATCAAAGATGAAGGAGGAGTTGCTGCTAGCTGTTGGCGTTCATGGGTTAGGGTTTGCTTTCAAAAGACGGAGGCGGCGCAGATAAATGGATCAAGATAGAAAACAGAACTAGTGCTTATAAAGGCTTACAGATCTAGTCTAGGTTCACTCATTGATCTAACGGTCTGTAACATATATATGACTTACACACATTACGATGAATTAGACGGCTCGATGCTTATACACGTGGTTCGTTTTTTTACATGGGATTTCAATGCATTTCAACTGGGGACATACAGTATCGTCAGGTGTTTAAAGTTTAAACAACATTGGGCTAGGCACGACATTGGGGAAAACGACTATTTGTGATTATTGGCAGCAGCAGACCGAACAATCCCAAAACAAATTAGGATATTCTCTATTCAAAGTGGAGAAATGTGTTTGGGTATATTACTACTTGAGATTTTGTTACTAGGGATTTGTCACTCGGCCTGGTATAAATCGGGGTTTATCGTTATAGTCCTTTTTTCGCTTGTGTTATCATCTCATGTAACTTCGAAGACACCAAAAACATGACAATACATTTTCTGAGAAGGTTGTTAAAACTACCATTGTTGAGCAGGAGGGTGAACCACCAAATTGTTAGATGTTTTTATTTAATGGGCTATAAACTAAGGTACTAGATTTGGCTTCAATAAGAGCATTGTCACTCAAGCATTTAGAACTTGGTTTGATTGGGGTATACCAGTTAATAGGGGTATACCTAATGAGACAAAACATGGGTCATTTAGAAGTAAAACAGGCCACCCCTTAACCATGTATTTTCTAAATGGCTAATATACCCTTGTTTAATTAACACTAAAAGAATACACTAATTACATATTATTCTCATGTAGTACATTTTTTTACAACTTGGTGAATTGAAATCCCATCTAGCTTTTAGAAAACTAAGTTGGAAACACAGTTTGAAAACACAGTTTGAAAACAAAACTTCTAAATCAAAAGGAACAAAATCTTCTCTGTTCCGAAAGATACACAAAACTCATATCAGATTATTGAGAGGAAAAATCATAGTGCAAAGATGTTTTTGTTGTTGATGATGATGCTCTATTGAACCAAATGCCATGATCATGTTGCAAAAGACTGAATACATCTACATCCCAATTCTATTACTACTGACATAATCTTCAAAAATCCAAACCAGCAATCTTGAATCTTATGTTTACGACACAATCGTGAGAAAATATTTCATATTATTGAGAGGAAAAATCATAGTGTAAAAATGTTTTTGTTGTTGATGATAATACTCCATTGAACCATCTGCCATGGTTATGTTGTTGCTGCTGAGATGATCAAACATGAAGGAGTTGCTGTTGTTTGCGTTAATGGGTTAGGGTTTGCTTTGGAGGCGCACATAAATGGATGAACATAAGAAAACAACTGCGTATATAGGCTTACACAACTAATTTAGGGTTCACTCTTAGGGTTCTCTCATAGATCTAACGGCTGTAAAGTGTGTGTGACAGACGTACAATATAAGGATTAGACGGTTGCGATATGTGCTTTTACACGTGGTTCGTTTTTTATAGGGGATTTCTACCGGGGACAACATACACTAACATCACTACATCAGATGTTAAACAGCTTTGGGTTAGGGCCGTTGGGCACGTCAGGGGCAAGCGTGTACTTATCATCTCCGGCAGGTACAAGAGCTCCGATAACTATTAGCAGCTGAACATTCTGCATTTCTTTTGTGGAGGAGGATGTTTTTCCATAAGAAATCAAAAAATGTTACTAGGGTTGTGGATTTTCTCCTTCTTAGACTTAACAATCCAGGACAAATTGCGATATCTTCTATTCAAAGTAGAGAAATAAGTCTAGATATATTGTTACTTGAGATGCCGTTCCTTTGGAGATCCTCCCTAGACTCTGGAAAATTGCAATTTTGTACATGAGATTTTCTATTTTGAAAATCAAACTCCTTGAACATTTTTGGTCACTTAATGCAAAAACAATATATTGGACCGGAAAAAATACATGATTTCTATGTGGAGCATTACTAACATTGGTTGAGGTGTACTAGAGTGCATATAAACACGAAGTAGGCTCAACTCGAGTACTGGATTGGTACACCCCTGTATGAAAACAGAGTAGACATGTAACATGTCGTCACCTAAATAAGTTTGAGGCACGATATTAGCCATATTATGAGCTAGAGTATATTTTAGGTCAGTGCGAGTGAACTTATGGCACGGGCCGATGTTGTACCAAGTACATAAGGCTAACCCCTATGGGCTAGATTGAACTGCTAGATTGGCCAAAAAGTGTTGCAAATCAAGAAAAAACTGTGGGGAAAAAGTTAACACTACGTCTTGATATTTCTCTCTCCTATGTGATTTGCTCTTCATGATCCAACTATCAGCCGAGATTGAAACGCCGAATAATACAACGCTCAAAAATGACTACTACCAACGGTTGGCGTTAATCTTCTCGATCCTGACACAAATAAAGAAAATAAGTGGGTCATATGAAGTAAAATGGATGTGTTAATGATGTGTCATCACCTCACGCCTATTACCCAACAAACTTCATCCGTTGAATCCTTTTTTTATGTAACCGAGTTGGTCAAACACTTCTCTTCACCTCACGCGTATGTACTTTTTTATGACGTGTCATCACCTCGCGCCTATGTGCTTTTTTATTTTCGGTTTTTTGTGCGACAAACACTGGGAAGAGAGAAAAGATGGAAATACAAATGATTAAAAAAATTAGTGAGCGTTGTTCGGTTCAACGCTCAGCGTTGTTCTGTTCAGCGACTATCTGTTAGATTAGCAACACCATAGGACTTAGGTGGTTGCCCATGGTGACGTAAATGGCCAATCTAGCAGCTAAATATCTAGCCCATAGGACTTAGCCTACAACCCCTGTTTAGGGCAAATTCTGTGCTTCATCTCATGGGATATTTAGTGTTCCAATATAATGTCTTAGATATCAAGAGTCCTACAAGTTTACGGAGGCGCATCTCTATATTCCTCCTTCTTCCAATATATTGTCTTCACTACCACCACCATCATCACTAAATCAATGAATGGGATAACCGTGGAAGTACAGAGAGAGGCTGATTTATTTTGATTTTGAAATGATTTGGAATGAGTGGACTCGGAAATTGAGGTTTGATTGAAGTAATCCATCGTCGGTTAGGCTGGTAATCCCCTTTCATGCAAGGATTTCTAAGTAACTTTTGAAGAACATCATTTTCATGCATCCGTAGAGTAAGTATCAGAAGAACTACTAAAATCAGTGAGTTCTCAAATTTTGTTCTTAATGACTAGTTTTGATTTATTCTTCTCTCTTCTAATGTAGAGTTTTGGCGTTGAAATTCTTGGTAGCTGGCTAATCATCGGAGGAGACTCATCTCTGTTGCAAACAACGCTAACGGCAACTCAGAAAGGGAAATCCTGGTGGAGAAGAAAAGGTGATCCATTACTGTCTATAATCTATAATCCTAAGGTCTCGGATTGAGCAGAAGAGATGGGTACTCCATAGTTTCCGTGCTGCTAGAAGAAAGGGTGATCCATTATTGTCCCATCAAACTCAATGACACTTCAATTTTTGTAGAAAGGTACTACATGTCTACATCCATATTTGATGGAATCAAAATAAATACTCCCTCCGTCCTTAATTAGATGAGCTATTTGGTTTTTAGTTTTGTCCACAAATAGATTAGCTATTTCACTAACCAATGTGATATTTGTAAAACTACCCTTTTAATTGATTATTTTTTCTATAAGAATATGTATAATTTGATAGTCATGTTTATATTCGTTGCGTAAGTGTTTTAAAATGCTTTTCAACGGTATAAAGTTTATAAAAAACTGTAGTATAGTTTAAGAGATAAATCGTTTCTAAATTTTACTAATTATTGCCCATAAGGGTATAATTGTAGTAAATACTTAAATATACTCTACTTTCCTCCTTGTCTTAAAATTTGTGCAAACTATAAGTAGCTCATCTAATTAGGGACGGAGGGAGTACAATCAAAAACAAAAATTTAAATCCGAAATTCCTCTTTAATTTTGGTAACCGGTTAAACTGATACACAGAAATCTAATAAATCACAAGAATACACTACTCGGCTAGTCAGGAACACTTAATTTACACTTTGGGCATGTTTAGGAGATGAGATGCGATATTGTTTTTGATATCTCAAATAACTCAAGCAATGTCAGACTGGAGTGAAAACATGATAGAACTCTGTCTGACATAATCCATTAGAATTCCAGTCTAGCTAGTATTCATTGTTTCACGGTGGATGGATCACTTGCAAACCACTAACTCTTAGCAAAGGAGCAGCACTAAAGAAAATGTGATCCATTAACACTTCCAGTATATGTATCTAGGAGAGGTTTTCATCTTACATGTATTTTCCAAAATAAAAATAAAAATAAAATTGACTTCTAAAATTCCCTTTGGTAATTGGTAAACTGATACAAAGAATACACTAACAAGGGATTAGGGGAGGCTTACATATTATTCTCATGTAGTATCGCCGGTACATTTATTTACAAAGATGAATTGAAATCCAATCTAGCTTTTAAAAAACAAGTTGGAAAGAAAAATAATGCAAGAAACACAGTTTTGAAAACAAAAGCTTAACCCAAAAGAACAAAAATCTTCTCTATTTCCCTGGATCCGATTATTGAGAGGAAAAATCATAGTGCAAAGATGTTTTTGATGTTGATAATGATGCTCCATTGAACTATCTTCTGCCATGGTTCTGTTGTTTCTGCAGCTTTTGGCGTTCATGGGTTAGGGTTTGCTTTCAAAAGACGGAGGCGCAGATAATGGTTGAAGAGAAGAAAACTACAGCTTATAAAGGCTCACAGATCTAGTTTAGGGTTCGCTCATAATTCCAACAGCTGTAATGTATATATGACTGACATACAGTATAACAGATTAGACGGCTGTGATATGTGCTTATACATGTAATATACACTTTGGGCATATACAGGAGATAAAAATGTGATATTGTTTCTGATTATGAGCAAACGAAGATTGATGGTCTATAATATTTATTAGAATTCCAGTATGGAATCCATTACTGTCCCTAGCAGCGGTGCTTTATTTGCATCAAATTTTCGCATCAAACTCGACCACACTTCAATTTTTTGTAGGTACGTACATCCATATCAGATGGAATGAAGATAAATACAATCAAAAACAAAAGCGAAAATTCAAATCCAAAATTCCTCTTCAATTTTAGTAACTAGTTTAACTAATACACATATCCAGATTTTAGAGAAGAGGTTCTAAAAGGGAAACACAGGCAACAAAGATTTTGCAAAGAAAAGTCGCCCACAAACACAGATCTTCTCTGCTTTCGGCTCTTTGTAGAAGATTGATTTCAGATTATTGAGAGGAAAAATCATAGTGCAAAGATGTTTTTGTTGTTGATGACGACGATCTATTGAACCATCTCTTGCCATGGCTATGTTGCTGCTGCAATGTATTTTAGCGATCATCATGGATGAAAGTTGCTTTTGTTTGAGTTAGGGTTTGCGTTTAAAAGAAGGAGACACAGATAAATGGATGAAGAAAAGAAAACAGCATACTACTTATAAAGGGTTTTGGTTTAGGGTTCACTTGTTTTCTCATTCATCTAACGGCTGTGGCTTATCTATGACAGATCTAAATATTGATAGATTAGAGGGCTGTGATATGTGCTTGCATTTCAACCGGTGACAACATAAAGTATGTGCTTGCATTGGGCTAGGTACATTAGGAGAAAGCGTCTATTTCGGTGAGTTCATTTTTCCATAAGAAATCAAAAAAAAATTACTAGAATTGTGGATTTTCTCCGGCTTAGAATCAACAATCCAAAACAAATTGCGATTTATTACAAGCAGATGATCATCTATTTTCTACAACTTCAGTCTCTTGTAAGTTTGTGTCATTCATTTTTATTGGTTGCACATAGGGGAGCCACAATATTAAGTATTGCGCTTAATTCAATCCGATGAGTCTTGATAAATCCACTGCTGTTAAGGTGGAGGGATAGCTTCCAAATTGCTCCATATAAACACAGTTTTTCCATTCCTAACAAAAAAAAAAAAAAAAGATTATTGAGATTAAACGACAAGATGTCTTTAGTCTACGCCGAATTATCCGGGAGAAAGGCTTTGTTCTCGGTTTTTGGTGCACGTAGCAATACAACATCATAAAGAACACATCCATGGGTACATTCTAGACTATCAAGTCACATGAGAATATTAAATAGTTTTAAAACAAAATATTTGTTGTCTAATTTGATGAAAAAGAATTTAACAATTCACCATTAGCTGCAAATGCCATCTGCCGATCACCCATCAACTGTTACAGGACGAGAAGTTGATACTACACTAATTAGATCTCATGTACTTTGCAAAGAAAACTACATTGAGGAGCAGGCCTGCTCTATTTCATGGAAAATCAGAGGCATAAAAAAAATAAATCTGGATAATAGTTTGTTGTACCAACAAGGTCAAATCTTACGTCAGCGTGATATATATAATGAAGGACCCTTGAACAGACCCACCGGGCCACCAAGAGTACCTGTTGGCTGATACCGTGCCTCGTCTCATGGGTCATTTTGTGCGTATCTAAACCCTACCCTGCAATAAACAACAAACAATTCTACTGCTGCTGTTACGGCGGCGCATACATCTTGCCTGCTCTTTCTTCTCCACCACCACTATCATATTCAGTATTACCACCACTTAAAGAATGGGTTATAAATGGAATTTGGGTTTTGTATCTCACAAACCCTGGAGGAAGGAAAAAAAAAATCGCTGATTTGGTAATCAATCGGTATCGGCGGAATCGGTAATTGGGTTTGCACAGTGCTTCATGAACATGCTATAGGCGAGTCACTGCAAGCGTGGTAGTACCTGTTCCTTGTTGACAACCATCGACGACGACGGTAAAGCTGAGAAAGAAATGGACGAAGAAACTTGTGCTCCGCTTTCAAGAAATGTGTGTTGCTTTGAACCTGATCTTCATAATTGCAACGCAGTTTCATATTTAATGGCTAATTTTGGTTTTAATTGATTCATCTCTATCTAATAGCAGAGAATTGGCAGGATCAAATTGTTTTTTTTTTCCATTGTTGGATCAGTAATCAGCCAATAAACGATGTAGTCCATGCCTCCAAACTGATGGAAAACAAGATAGTTGTTTCCTTTTTGTGCAATTTAACCTGAAGCAGAGGGCTATCAGGTTACTTACAGACATAATCTTACCTTGATTTGTTCTTAGTTTTTGGTTTATTGAATAGGTTTGCTTTGATGATTGGCAGGGTACGTTTTTTGTTTTCTGATTTAGGTGGACATGATAACATGTCCTTTAGGTGTCCATGATGTGAGAGAGTTTTAATATAATGACTTTCAGAGACCAATATTTTCAATTGTGAAGTAATTTTTGTGTATAATGATGTTTACAATGTGGTTTTCTATTAGTAGATGATCAAAACTTCGTCTAGAAACAGTCCAAATGGTTGCAACCCAAATGTACTCTCTTCAAGAGAGCCCTATTAAACAATGTTGCATCTGAATTCTGTAGTACCTTGGATGCGACTGGATTTCTAGCTGAATTTATTTGCTCTTAAGCGACCAAAATCTTAGCAAGACCACAAAATTTTGGTTGCTTCAACAGTCGAGCAACTAAATTTCCGACTACCCAAAAGTTCGGTTGCTTTTCACCTAAGACCCACTAATTCACAGCCACTACCAGAAGTATTTGGTCGCTCCAAATTTTAATCAATTACACAAGAGCAACTACAGAAGTACTTGTGCTGGTATTTACTTGGAGGGACTAAGGACGTCCAACTAAAAAAATTATGGTCGGTTAAACCTCTGTCAGAGATATAAGAAAACTCCTTGCAATTTAAGAGTTCTAGCAAACATAAGAAACTCAATCTGTCTTTACACAAATTGAATGAACCTACACATGATTCTGCATTTTCATAAAACAAAAAAGAAATGAAATGAGTGACATTTGAGGGTTAATTCCAATGCTGGTCTTTGTATACCAACGCAATCAGGTTATACCTATAGTTATATCTACAGAATTTCAAGTAGTCAAAGGACTTCCGAACAACAGTTCACTGGTCACCACAATAACACAAATTATAAGAAAACTCTTACAGTAGTTTTGTCAAACAGGTTATAAGGATTGTAAATAGAGATATGGAAATATGGAATCTCAAAAAACTAACTCGAATTGGAACCCAATTGTCAGTAGAGAAAAGCATATCAAACCCTTAATTTCCAATTTACAGTATTATTAACAATTTTTCTAATACTACGAAGTCTGGCATCATAACCTGGATTTTGGAGATTTTAATGGTATTTGATCAAATCGATCTGAAAAGGTTACGAGTCAACCAACAATCTCTCCGAAACTACAAAGTCCTGCATCATGTGGATTTTGGAAATTTTAATTGGCGTTTGAGTTAATAATTGGGAGATAGCGGTATGAGAAAGATTGGTGGAAATCGTTAGGCAGTCCTGCAGAAAGATTGGAGGAACTGTAAGAGGAGAAGAATGGTGGTGAGAGATCTGGTTTTCTGAGAGAGAAAATAACGGAATTAAGTTGCAGGGTTTCGAGTTTCGAGTTTTAAAGCAAGTAGGAACTTGGGTTTCCAAAATATTTGCGCGGCAAAAAATGAACTAAGGCGCCAAAATTTAAAATTCCCGCAAAAAAATGTTTCCCCGGAATATTTTGCGCGGCAGTCCATGGGACAAGTTGTCAATCCGCGCGATTAGAGTCTATGGATTCCCATTGGCCAGCTTAATATCATACAGATCCATTTCAAATTGATTAATGTCTTTGGATTCCCATTTGCCAGGTTAAAATCATACAGATACATGTCTAATTGATTAGATAGTCTTTGGTTTCCTATTGGTCTGGTTAAAATTATACGGATCCATTTCTAATTTATATGTGTGGGTATTAGATCATGAGTATATAAATGCTTCAAAAAAAAAAAAATCATGAGTGTATGACCGTTATCGCGTAGATTGATAGATAACCGGTGAAATTGATGAATGTCAATGGATACTCGGTTACATTGATGACAACCGGAGAAATCGAAACCGATGTAATCCGAGAGAAATAGAATAAAGCTGACTGATATCGGAGAAGATGAAAGATAACAAGTGAAAGTGAAGTTTATGAAATTCGATTTGAATCGATAGAAAACCGGAATATAGGAGAAATCTAGTGAGCTCGAGCGATGTTGGACAAGATTAATATATCACATGTGTAATTGACTAATTAAGGTCGATAGACATTCTGATAACTGGAAAACACTACTTCTGAATAACATGTGATCAAGGTTAACATACATTCGGTTTAAATTGATGGATAACCATATGAACCAATTGAATCCAAGTAAAATTGAGTGAGGTCGAGTAATATTAACAAAATTGACAGATTGCAAATGAATTTACCAAGGTCGATGTACATTCGGCTAAGGTGGTGGCTAATTGGAGAAACTAATGGAATTAAGGTGGAATTAAGTGAGGCAGATTAGCAACAAGGGAGATTGATTCTAAAAAGATAAATAAGAAAAAATAAAAACAATAGGTTGGTAGAAAATAAGCAAAACTAAGGGAAACCAATGGAAATTTAGTTTGGATCAATAGGTAACCACACAACCCTTGGAATCTAGGATAAATCGAGCAAAGTCGAGCAATATGGGATAAGACCGTGATCGATAGATAAGGGTGAAATTGACTAAGGTCGATGACATTCAGTTAAAATGATAGATAAATAGAGAAACCAAAGTAATCTGAGAGAAATTGAGTGAGACTGACTGACATTAGGTAAGAGTGATGGATTAGAAGTGAAACTAAATGAAGGACCAATAATTGGAGTTCATTCAATAAAATGAACTCTCACGAAAGAAAAACATCTTATAAGTTAAGTGTTCATTCTACAAAATGAAATAGAGCTGCACAAGAACCGACCCACCAAGTTTAACCGGGTAAAACTATTGTTATTAAATCGAAACCGACCGTAATGACTTGGTATGTTGTTCTAAATTAAAAAACACGATATAAATAGTTCGATTTATGGTTTTGATGTGAAATCTGACTGCACCCGTCAGTTTAATTTGATTGCTAGGGTATTTGATTAAATTAAATCCTAGCGCTCCAATTATCGATACCTAAAACTAAATGACATAATCTTTTTTATTTTCTTAAATTCTTTCTCCTCGGTTCTCTTCTTTTACTCTCTCGAGCCACATCTCACTCTCAAAGTCTCACCGATTCTCTTCATCTTCAGTTATTTTTCTTTGTTTTTGTCCACCGTCACTACAAATATTTGCTTAGAACTATAATAGGTTCAAACTGCAATTTAGCCAACTGTTTACCATCATTATGCATATACTTTTGATATGAGTTCGGGACTTTTCGACGATACGGATACCCGGTATGCATACCCTTTTGATATGACTTCGCGAACTTCCAAAAGCACATACGCACACAGATTTGCACACCTTTTGGATCTGATTTCACGACTTCTAAAGCTACCCATAATCGGTATGCATTCCTGTTTGACCTAACCTAGTTCGGAAGCTTAAGTGAAAAGGAAAAAAGTACATGAAGAAGTGCCTAAGGTTAAGCATACTCGATGTGCATACCTTGACCATGGCTATAGTTCACTTTTTCTATATTTCTCATACACATTTCTATTATAAATTTAAAGTTCAAGCTTGTCTTGTTTAAACTATGGAAATATATTCGAGCAATGGATATTCATAGATCTTTAGCAAACTCAGTTAGAAAAATTTATTGTTCACAAACTATTTTCTTTAAAATTGATCTCTTGGAAAATTTCCCAAGAAAACAACCAACTGTGTACCATCAGTATGCATACCCTTTTGGTCTTAGTTAGGGATTTCCTGACGATACGGATACCCGATATGCATACCCTTCTGATATGACTTTGCGAACTTCCAAGAGCACGTATGCACATCTTTTGGGTCTGTATTCACAACTTCCAAAGGTACCCATACTCGGTATGCATACCTGGTTGACCTAACCTATTTCAGAAGCTTAAGTGCAAAGGCAAAAGTACATGAAGTACCTAAGGTTAAGCATACTCGTTGTGCATACCTTGACCTTGGCTATAGTTCACTTTTGCTATATTTCTAGTACACACTTCTAAGACAAATTTCAAGTTCAAGCTTGTCTTGTTTGAACTCTTGAAATATATTCGAGCAATAGATATTCATATATATATCCTTTAGCAAACTCAGTTAAAACAATTTATTGTTCACAAACTATTTTCTTTAAAATTGAACTTCTGGAAAAATTCCCAAGCAGGCGACCAATTGTTTACCATCAGTATGCATACCCTTTTGATCTGAGTTCGAGACTTCCTGACGATACGGATGCTTGTGAGATGCATACCTTTTTACGAAAAGGAATAACACAAGAACATGAAAGTTGTTATGGTGTAGGTTTTTAATCTTGGATCTTTCTATTTTTAAAAAAATGGAAAAAAAAAAACTTTTTCAGTTTCTCTTTTCTTTTTAAAGTTAGAGCGAAGTCAAGTGAAGTCGATGGAAATTCATTTTGAATCGATAGGAAACCATATAAACCCATGAAATCCATGTAAAATCTAGTGAGGTCGGGCGCTATTGGATAAAATTGAAAGATTATTGGTGAAATTTCCTAAGGTCAATGGACTATTGGTTGAAATGATATATAACCGGACAAAACGATGAAATTCAGGAAAAATTGAATGAGGTCGACAGACATTAGGTAAAATTGACGGATAACAGGCAAAATTAAGTGAAACGATGAAAATTCATGGTTGCAGAAAAGTCGATTTCTGTCACATGTGGTGAGCAAGACATTGTTCACCTCAACACAACTTGATTGGGTAGAAAGTGCATCCTCACCAAGAATACCACCCTGTTGTGTGCGGTGAGGGAAGCACAAGAATGGGGGCACACATATTATGTTAGGTATGATATTTGGTAAGCCGTAGGATTCACGATTGGATTTTTCTAAAAAGGCATGTCTCTAAACTTGAGCAAGTTTTATGATTTTATTATTTGCTTAAAATACTTTTAATGATGCATGTACCTTGTGTTTCGTACGTGTATACCTAACTTGATTTGTGTTTAAGGTTCTTAATGTTCCGGTTTGAACAAGTGTACGGTATGCATACCCCTTGGGTTTGAGTTCAGAAATAGGGTAAGGTACGCATATTCCTTGGATCTGACTTTCACGAGCTGGCAGTCATACGCATACCCCTTGAGCCTGAATTCGTGAATCATAGGTATGCATACCCGGTATGCACACTGTTGACTTTAATACGCATACCTGGTATGCACATTGTTACAGTATACATTCCAGTCTTAGAAACTGGGAAACCTGTTAAGGTTTGAAGCCAGCGTACATGTATCGAAGTAGCTATATGTCGACATCAGCTGTTTGGTATGCATACCAGTATGCACACCTTAAAAGTCTGTGAACTCATGAACTCGGATCAGTACACACATACCCGTATGCATACTATAAAAAGAACTGTTGGTCCCCAAACCGGTTTGGTATACAAAACGGTGTTGTTAGATCATAGCTCAATTGGACTCACCAAGTGTTGGTATTTCAAGTTTGATTGTCTTATTTTAGTATCAAAACTCATCTAGAGTCGCTTGATTAAGTACTTGAGTCAACTTCGTTTAGGTTAGACTAGAAAGTCTAGGAATGTTAAGACATACAAGTATTACTCCGAAGACCAAGAACGTGAAGAAGTAACGAACTACAACGCCGATATCATCCTTCCACCTGAGGTTAGTAATATTTACTTGAATTTTTTCATCCCTAATGTATCTTTCAAGTCGTGCTATATTGAAAACATAACTGCGAAGCTGTATATACCGTACATATTGTATATAATACTCTAGTGATGTGACGTGATCATACAATAGTATGATCATAGTATTAGAAATTAGACTACGAAGTATAACGCCTATCTTTTGAAATATCAAGTTGTCGTATTGTCTCGACTTTGTCCATACACAATCACACTTAGTATCGAACTATCAAGTAATTAGTAATCGATAAAAATTGATAAAATTGACCGAGTTCCACTGATTTTTTGACAAAACGAATTATCAAGTAATTTAAAGGACTATGATTCTTAAATTGTTTATTCGGTCGATATAAATCTAAGAGTATTTGACAATGAAAATGATAAGAAACGACTTCGATAACTGTCATTGATTTTCAAGACAAAATTTCGAATAATTAGTATAAAAGGGGATGTAAATGAACCCGAGAGTTATCATTTGCAAAGGTGAAATTTCGGTAGCGGCTCAGTCAAGGTGAAATTTCTCATCCTCACTGAAGAATTATAATCGGCTCAGTCAAGGTGAAATTTTGGTAGCGGGATAAATTTTAGACCTCCGATGGAATCTTACCTATGAATATTTGGATTCATCGTTCATTCGAAGTTTCCGACTTATAGTAGTCCACTCCCGGGTAGGTTTCGAGCTCGGAGCCACTTTCTTTCTCGAAGTCGTTAAAAAGGAGTTTGTTTAAGGTTTTCGGAGAATATTCCGATGAAATCCTACCTATGAATGGTTGGATTCATCGTTCTTACGAAGTTTCCAACTTATAGTAGCCTGAGTTTGTGTACTTGATAGCTAATTCCACCGAGAAACCATAAATTCTGATATTTTACCTCTTCAGTTCATCAGATAGCTAAATCCATTGGTGAATATTGAGTCTTTCCGAGTAAAATCGGAGAAAGGTGAGCGAAATCGAATGACACCGGGGAATAATGAGTCAATATGAGTAAGTTCGATGAATATTGACTCGATAGGGGAAAGTATGGTATGCGTACAACTTGGGTTTGAGTTCGGGAATAGGGGAAGGTACGCATACCCCTTGGATCTGACTTTCACAAGCTGGGAGTGATACGCATACCCCTTGAGCATGAATTCGTGAACTAATCGAGGGTATGCATCACTGTTGATGGTGGACTTTTGACGACGGCTAAGTTGGTAAATCGCATCGAGAATTATGTATCTCAGAAGGGGATCGAAAATGAGACCTTCTGAAGCAAATGAGTGGGGTGTTGTAATACACTAGTTTTCTTATAGTGATAGAAGTAACTGCAGAGATATATACTTCATATACATATTGTCAAGGATCATTCGGTTGGTCTACTTTTCGAGAATATGGGAAGATACGGTATGCATACACCTTGGGTTCGAATTCGGGGAATATGGGAAGGTACGCATACGTACCCTTGAATCGACTTTCCACGAGTGACAATGATACGCATATCCCATGAGCCCAGAATTTGTGAATCGAGGTATGGATACCACAGTATGCATCTTTGTTGACTTTAATGAAGAGTTGTTACAAAGTATACATACCAGTTTTACAAAAGTTGGAAAATGTTAGGTCCGAAGCCAACATATATGTACTCTGTACACGTATCGAGTAGTTATATGTCGACAACAACTTTTTGGTATGCATGCAGTATGCACAACATAAAAGTGAGTGAACTTCGTGAACTTCGAATTAGTACGCATACCGACCAGTATACATACTAGAAAAGAACTGTTGGTCCGGAACCGGTTTGGTATACATACTTAGATGTTCTTAGGCATAGCTCGTATTGTCTCGACTTTGTCCATAGATGATCACACTTGGTATCGAGACTTATAACTTGAAATAAAAAGAATGTGGTGTATTTGGGTACCCTCGTCTTTTCATGTACGCATACCCAAAAAATTATGTGAACTCCGGAACTCGGTTATGTTTTAATGGTATCCATACTAATACGCATACCGAAAAACGTAGGTCTAACTCTAGTAATCTTTGAACCTGTGATGTTCAATTCAGATATATTTCGTCTTTAGTTCATCCGAACGAAACTCGAGTCTAACTTTCTAGTAATCTTTGAACTTTTGTGATGTTCAATTGAGATATAAATCGTATTGAGTTCATCCGAACGAGAAACACGAGTCTAACTCTAGTAATCTTTGAACCTATGATGTTCAATTCGGATATATTTCATCTCGTTTATCGAGCGAGAAACTCAAGTCTAACTCTAGTAATCTTTGAACTGTGATGTTGATTACGAGTATATTTCGTCTCGAGTTCATCCGAACGAAACTTCGAGTCTAACTCTAGTAATCTTTGAACATGTGATGTTCAATTCGGATATATTTCGTCTCATTTTCATCCAGAACGAGAAACGCAGGTCTAACTCTAGTAATCTTTGAACCTATGATGTTCAATTGATATAATTCGTCTTGATTCATCTCGAACGAGAAATCTGAGTCTAATAGAGAAATCAAAAGTGAAATTAAGTGAAGCCGATAGAAAATCGATTATTAATTGTCTTCGAGAAACACTTTTCATTACATTCCACAATGGATTCTTTCTCAAAACCTTTTTCATTCTACATTTAAACCACCATTTTTCCTAGTGCTTTAATTTTATGAACAAGTGAAATGAGTGCATCTTTATCATTTTTTCTACATAAAAAAAAGTAATATGTTCTGTGAAACTGGACAAGATAAAGGTGAAGCAATTTCCATCTAGATCTCCAGTGGCATTATTTTTTTCTTGGACTTTATTCTGTTCAGTTATTTTGATTTGAGATTTAGGTCTTTTTTATATCGTACTTTTGGCTGATTTCTTTTATTTTGATTTTTCTTTAAGTGGTACTTCTTCAACTACAACTAGTTTTTGGTTTTTTTTCTTCGATTATTATTGATTTTTCTTATGTTATCTTCTTCAATTTCTTCATTTTTAGAGTTTTTTTTTTTTTTTATCACCACTTATTTTTTTTTTTCTAGTATGCATTTGTTGACGAAAACATCAATCTAACTCACAGAAAATTTGATGACGTATTATAGGGAGCAAAAAATCTCAGCAGACCGTCCTAAAAACAAGCCAAAAACTGATTGCTCTCACATTCTTAATATAGTGCGGCCCAAAAAGCGGACCCCCTGCTCCACTCCAGGGATGTGGGACCCGCCCTCATGAGAGAGGGTGGTTTTTGCCTTGTTTTTTTTATGGCGGTCCATCTAGAATCATTTTATAGTGAGTCAAAAATTTAGAAGAAACATTGACTTTTAGGACTTAAACTATTTTTTACCAATAAATTTACCTAACTATCCTCATCTCGGTTGTTTCTTCTCGGCAGGTTTCGACCAATGCAGGAAAATTCTAGTCACTTTTCGTCTCTATTAAGTTAATCGCATCGTTCACTTGAGTGCCGAAATTTACCATCTCGCCAAACTATATTGGGCTGGGTTGCACTGACGCCAGACCGGACACGACACGACGCGGAAACTACAAAATTTTCAAAAACTAGGACGCGGACACGTATATACATGTTTTATTTATATATTATTTATATATATAATCATGTATTTATACGGCAAAGTCAAGTATTTCGACCCTAAAAATTAGAAAAGATGTTACATATGTATAAATTTTAAGAAAAGAAGATATCGTTTGTTTATACACGCCGAATGTCAAATAATCGAGTCACTATTAAACACATAGCACAATCAAAATGCATTCTTAGATCAACACATGTCCAACTAAGGGTATACGTGATGTCATTTCAATTACAAAATCCTAATAAAGACCTAAATTATTGATCTAAATGTTTGTCTTTCTTCATTTGGTTAATAATAGTAAAAATAAAGGAAAAAGTTTATATGAAAATGAAAAAAAAAATGCGTCGGACACACGTCATCGGTGCGTCCAAACCAGATGCGCACAGACGCGCAAATTGGTCGCGTCGGACACGCGTCGTGTCATTGCTACCGCGCGTCCGTGTCAGCAGTGGGTGACGGGACACGGCTCAAGAAATGGAGCGTCCGTGCAACCCAAGCTCGGTATAAAAAGACCAAACCGAAATTTCCCCTGGAATTTAACAAAGTGGCTCAAAAATAAAAATAAACACACTAACATTGGGTACGCGTGCGCTACATGATAGTGAGTTAACGACTCAGATTATGATGAACAAACTTAATTGGGACGTGTCAAAAGTCAGGTTTCTAAAACATCAAACATAAAATAAGTAAGTACCACAGGAACAAAATCACTACTTGGATTCCTCGAGTTTGGAAAATATCCTACGGTTGGGATATCTCCATCTATTTCTCTTTCTCTTATCTCATCGGTAAAAACACCTAAATCTCTCTTTACTTCCTCCGCCTCCACCACTACCCCATCTTCTTCATTTTTTTCTTCATTTACTCTGTATCTCTCACCCTGTAATTTAGTTGACGGCCGCAACCATTTCTCCATCTCTATGAGTGATTTATTATTATTGATATACGTATATAGTAGATCCAAGAATTTGTGTTTCTATACTAGGGATCTTACTAGTTCATCATCTTAAAGATGGTGCGTGAGATATTAACAAATCAGAGGTGGGTTTTCTTTTCACCTTATAGTTTGATTCTTACGGTCCTTGACTAATTTTTTTTATATTCTTCAGTTTTTTTGTTTCAATTTAGTGGTTCTTATGATATTTCTTTTGGTAATGGAAATTTCTTATTTGGGTGATTTTTTTCTGGTTTGAAACAGGATCTGCTTCTTCTCCACAAATCAACTTGTGTGAGTTATACTGGGATTGGTGATTCAAGATGATGGTTGGTTATTTTATTTAATGAAAGTTTCCAGCTGAACCTGTGGTTCATGCGCCTCCCTCTCCCAATCTTTTAATCTTCTTCTTCATCTTTTCTCTGTCTTATTAAATGGTTTTAATATTTAAAATTTCTTTTATTGATTTTAGTACTCATCTCTTTTTGTATTTGCTTGTAACTATTTGCAGATTATCTTTTTAAATTGAGGAACCAGATCTGGAATTAGCACTCCATTAATCTCAAAATCAGTGGGTTACGAAAAAGAATGGGTGATATAAAGTGCCAGCAGTGTGAATCTCACGGTGCTTTTGATTCCGTCCATGATGTTGTTATCCCAATGATGAATGATTAGAGAAGAACTTAAACACAAGAATGATGGCAGTATGAATCTCTTATTATGAGCTTGGTGCTACAAAGTCGAAGAAGTGTTCATCTTTTGTTTCAAAATTAAGGAAATTGTAATCATTTTTTGAAGAAATGATTAGTTTGTATTTTTGATCTTTTTGTGCTTGTAAAGATTGTAATTTTTTAAGAAATGATGTAAATTGATTTCTGTGATATAATAAAACTTGATTCAGTTTTTAATTTGGTTCATAATTTGTTTAGTATTAATTTTAATTCTAATTTCATTTTGGGATTATCTAAATTGGAATCAGCGAGATACTTCCGGCACCAGAGCAGCAGATGTAGCGAGCAAAAAATTTGGTAGCTCAAAAATGTAAGCAACCAACTTCAGGCTAGTTCTCCCATGTATCTATCCGCTAAGTATTATAGTTGCTCTATGGTGGTTGATCAAACTTTGAAGTGATGTGTGTTTTACTTGTTCTAGGTGGTCGGTTTAGCCATGACCGATGTTATTTTAGTTGCTCTAGGGTGGTCGGCCGAGCTCTGAACGATGAAGGAACGGATGCTACAGTTACTTGTTTGATAACTAAGCGTTGCCTAGTTACTTTTTAGGCTTTACATATACCACTTTTTTGCAACTACCGGAGCGGTGCCATTTTAATCGCTACAAGGGTTAGAGCGACTTAATATGGGCTTTTGCAACTAAAACTGCGCGGTCGCTTAAACCAGTTTTTCTTGTAGTGGATCTGATTGCCGCCCTTGACATCCTTCTTTTTGTTCAATTATATCTTGAAAACTGTTTGTGTCTTCTTGGAATTGTTCGGTGAACATATAATATAACATGACTTTTATTTGGTGCAGAGATGCATAAAAACACTGGAATGCAATATCTTCAAAACACCTTACAGAATATTGCAAAGTTCTTGAGAAACTACAAGTGACATAATGAGATCAAATTTTAGTGGAGAAAGCTTAAAGACAGTGCTTGTGATGCTGATTACATAATGGATGAATTCTCTTATGACACTTCTTGCATCTAAACCAATAGAAACAACTTCATATGCGATTTTGCCTCGTCCTCCTTTCGTTTAAAGCCGGCCAAATTGTTATCTGATTGCCATAATGACTTCTTCACATATCAGTAAGTCTAATTTTTCTTATCCTCATTGATTTGTGTCTAAATTTTTTCTGTTCACTTGACTTTTGTGAAGTTTCTTACGATTATCTGCTTATACCTAGTTTGACTTTATGTTCGCCTTGTACACTAAGGAAGTTCTTGGTTCTCTCTTGGTATTTGTTTATGAATTTTGGTTACCCTGAAGGGAATCATTCTTGCAGAATGTACAATAGAGATTTTGCTAATGTAGCATGTCAAATGACTTAAAAGTTAAAATCCTGCATCTTTCTTAATTGCCACAAATGGGATTATAGCAATATTAAAATGAAGAATTAAGTTGCTAGTTTGCAACATTGTGCTTGGTGACAATATGAACATCCTCATTGTTGTCTCTCTAAAACTTGATCAAGAATCAAAATATGCAATTTAATACCTGAAGGATGTGGCGGCTTTCCAAAACTTATTATTTTCAAGTGCGAAGGAATGTGTCTGAATAAGGTCCTGAATTGTGACATTAAGGGTGTTACTTAAGAATTGATACTTTTGTGTATATATGGTGTTCTATTATGATTGAGAACTTCAGCTAGAGAAGTGTCCAAATCATTCACACCCATTATAGTTGGAATATGAATGCTTTAGTGCTTTCTATCTTAAGTCTTACGTTCTTTATTTGTCTCATTGGTATTTTTCTTCTTCAAGAAAGGAAACAAGGCAACCGATCTTAGCATGGCATTCAATTTTAATCTGTTAGATATCGGAATTATGGTCTAAGTTTTAGGAAGCCGGATCAAACCTTTAACTGTCACATAGGGCCATTTACCCTTGTGACAGGGCATATATTCAAGACTACCTCTTTCTATTGAATATTTGTGCAAAAATGATTTTGCTAATCAGGATTATGAATACTGATTTCTTATAGGAAACCTTAGATACACTTGTGATCTTGAATATGATTTCTCCTCCAAAAGTTTGTCTGGTTTTCATTAATTTTTGTTTACAATTCCATTTTATTCATCTCAATTAGTTTAGCTGTTCAATTGATTCCAATGCGTTTAATGTTTTTGTTCCGTTTTCAACAGGTGAATGATGGATAGAAAAATAACCTTATGAAATCTGCTCCAAAAGCAACCAGGGTGGATTTTAGGAAATTGTTGCAAGACCTGCATTGGTCATTTTATTATGTGGTATGGATTTTAGGAAATCGTTTAGTAATGTGATGACTAGATGTGATAAATGGAGGTCAGAGCTAGTTTGGTATCATTTTACTACTGTTACAGTCGCTTATATTTCCTCCAGTTACTGTAAAGCTACAGCTTTAGTCGTGTATGTTACCTCCGGGTACTTTAAAGCTGCTAGTATTGTTGTTTACCTCCTCGTGTATGTTAACTCCAGTTTTAGTCGTTTATCAATCGAAACTCTGGGCGTAATGAGAATACGACATGTCTAATTCTGTAACATACCCTGAACATTCCTATATCCCTAAGTTGAACATTCAGACATGGGCCTGTGCTGCTTGTGTCAAGCTTCCGCTTTACTTTCTTTTGCCCCAGTATCTCCTTTAGAGCTTTTAGATTGAGACTTTGTAGTTGTTGACTGTGAAGGTCGAGCACTTTCAGATTGCACCAACACATTCTTCTTCTTAGTAGCTTGTCTCTTTGTAGTTGGTTGTGGTTAGCACTTCCCGGGTTGTCGGCAGCGCTTTGGAGTTGTTGTTGCACATTTAGTTTGAGAAACTGCAACACTGGGTTCTGTTACCTTTGTATTCCTTGGTGTTCGCCTTAATTGCGTTGTATTTGGTGATGGTTCAGCATTATCTTCTGCTAACTTCTTGTTCCTTGGTGATGATCGCCTACTTTCAGGTGAAAGAGATAGTTCTGGGGACTTGGTTTTTGTCGGGGATTGCAACTTTGAAGTGAGTGAAGCACTGGATGGAGATGCTTTATCAGTTGGGGACTGTTGAGTCTTCTGCTTGTTTTTCATCTGCAACAACTATAGCTTAGTTAAAATGAGAAGGTAAAGTAGTTTGTTTACACTGAAATTGAGATGAAAAGTCTTTACCCATATCGCAAACTGCTTGATGACATGGTAAAGCTTAATGCAACAGAAAATACAAAAGCTTAATGCAAAGGACATGGTAAAGGGAATCATTTAAATAAATAACATAAACTGAAATTTGTTTACACTGAAATTGATGAGATTAGAAGTCTTTACCTTATTCTCTTCCATTGCTGTAACTTTGGTCAAGTCAATTACCATCGTGGTCTGGCCTTGTCTCAGGAGGAAGCGCTGAAGCAAGCCAATCAAAAGGTGGGCCATCTTTCCAGTTCCGGCCTTGTCTCAGGAGGAAGCGCTGAAGCAAGCCAATCAAAAGGTGGGCCATCTTTCCACACACTTCCTAAATCAGGCTGAGATGAAGAGTGTAGCTATAGGCTTCGTGGCTCGTAAGGTTGCGGAGAGATTAACGGGACTCTTGGTGAGATTGAGGCGGATCTCAAGAAGAACCATGGACTAACCAAGAATTATACTCGTCGTCCGGTGCCCGCGCTCCCCTGAGGGTTCCTCTGGCCCTTCCTGCGGTGGTAGTGTTCCTTCGTCGTTGAAGGATAAACCCGCGGATAATGCTCCTTCTCAGTAGATCATAGCTAGTATGCTAGGGATTGATCTCAATTGCTTAGCCTTTTTGGCGTTTTTGCTGCTTTTCTTGCTAGGCTTGTAATCAACTGATGTGTACTAGATCAAACTTTAGCGTTTAAAAGCAAGCAAAGAACATGATGATGATTTCAAAGACTATCAACAACTAAAGCATGTGACTAAATCAAAGAACAAAACAAAACGAAGTATTTATACATAATGTTACAGAACAAGCATAACCAAGCATAACACAATCAAAGACCTAAAATCAAGTATCACACAATCATACTGGCTATGTGAGTCTATCTGCCAATCAATGTAAACAACTAGTACTATTAACCAGGAAGCGATTTTGCTCTAGCGCTACTAGAGCATTTTTGATCTAGCGCTGCTAGAGCCGTTGGATGCACTAATCCAAGGGTTGTGGTGGTTTATGATGGAAATTGCATTTTGCCCTCGAGTGCTTGCAGGAATCACTACCGTTGGATTGGTGATCCAACGGACTCCTAGCGGCTAGATCAAAAAATGCTCTAAGCCATTACTAGAGCAAACTTTTTTCCTATTAACCAAACCTCATTCAGTTAATCAAGAAAGTAGGATGAGCTAAACTGCTCTAAGGACGAAATTCCTTTGTTTCATTAACTGAATGATAGTTCAAAAAAATCTTTATAGAAAAGTTTCCACGCGTTACAGCAACTTCAGTGGTTTATGATATGGACTATGGACCCATAAACTTCGAGACATGAACCAAATCTACTACAAGTCACAGAGAGTGATGGTCGGCACCTCGTACACTTCCAATCTAATAAAGAAATTTCTAATAAGAAAAGCAAAGCACTAACACAAACCAGTCTATATAGGGGTTGTTAAGGTTTGCCAAATGTCTATACAGCTTATTAAGCTGAGCATTGAAAATGGTTATCATTTATTTTCTGTGTTGTATTTCAGTTGAAAGGGGATTTCACTTTCAATCTACAAGTACAACAGTTATCATTTGTATCACAGGGTAACTCCAGAGAAGACTAGAACATGAGCTACAGAGACAAAAGTGAACAACCTCTACGTCTTTCATTAAAAACCCATCTCTTAAAGAAAATCATCATAAAAATCAAAGACCAAAATTAAATACCTAAAATCAAAAATCCCAAAAATTAAACAGGACCCGATTTCATTTTCATCTTAAAAACAACAAAACCAAAGTTGCATGTTAGATCTAAACATTTCTGAGAGAAAAAAAAAAACCAAAGATCAAAATTAAAGACCTAAAATCAAAAATCCCAAAAATTAAACAGGACCCAGTTTCATTTTCATCTTGAAAACAACAAAACCTAAGTTGCATGTTAAGATCTAAACATTTCCGAGAGAAAAAAAAAAATCAAAATTAAAGACCTAAAATCAAAAATCCCCAAAATTAAACAGGACCCGATTTCATTTTCATCTTAAAAACAACAAAACCAAAGTTGCATGTTAAGATCCAAACATTTCTGAGAAAAAAAAAAAAAAACCTAAAACACAACTGAACAGAAAGAGACATATCCGGTTTTGGCCAATTTTACCTATCTATTAATTTCTGGACATATTGCTGAGATTAGTTCCAAATATTATTAGATTGTGAGGTTACAACAATAATAATAATAATAATTCAAAGATTAAGTCTAGATTAGTTTACTTCTAAGTTTGTTTAGTAATCTATTATAATATGCGAATCATTAATAAACCCTAAAATCAAGTAAATATCTATATCTTCATACTATCTAGACTATAAAAAAAAAAAAAAAAAAAAAAAAAAACTTACCGAGCACTTTCACATGATACCTTTGTTTTCTTTCTCCTAAACAAATTTTAGATTCTTTTTTTAAAATCAGAGTGACAGAGATTTTAGGAAGTGGTGGTATGAAGAGGAAAAGTACGAAGAAAATTGGAGACATCGACAGAGAGTGAGTGAGGTACGAGAAACGGCAGCTAGGGTTTACCGATGTAAATAACCAAAAGAGGGCGTACACATTTACAATTTACTCCTTTACTGGTAGGATTTAGCTGTGGGACAAGTGTGTGGCCCTGGGCCGTGGCCAACCTGGCCATCTACGACAATGCAACACTAGGCTCTGTACTCCACATGCGAACAACACTTGTTTTTCTAGTCTTTCTTGGTGCTTGTTCCACTATAAAATGAAGCCTATCACAGGGGCTCCAAGCTTGGGGTTTTCGGCATGTAGGCAGGGCGGGCTAACAAAGTTGCAAACTTATTAACCAAAAAAAAAAAAAAAAAAAGAAGAAAATATGGTAGATTGCTGTTAAATTATCTTTCTATGTTTTTGATTCCCTAAATTTGCTTTTGACTTTGTCAAAGCTCAAAATATTTGTAATTCAAACTCTATTGTACTCTATACAGATGATGTCAATCCTGCACATTCAACCATAGCAGAACACCAAATGAGACTGAATCAAGGGATTAACTCTCTGCCTTGGTAATCTATTTTATTCTCAAAAAAAAGAAAATCTTGGGGTTTTGAGGGCTCCTATGAACTCAAATATCCTAAATGTGGAGGAGGGGAGACGTAATTCATAATAAAAATACAAAAATATCCTTTCATTAGTTTTATTATTACGTTATTATCCTAAAATAACTAACCTAAATCTAATTAAAAAACAAAAAATATAAGAACCGAAAAAACCCGCCATTTTGATTGCATAACTAGGTTGGATTTTGATCGAATTAGGATTTTTGAAACTAGCTTCAGAACTGCATATGGAAAACCAATATTTCCCAACCATAAACTAGATATACGGTGGAGAAAATATGAACTCCCAACCGTATATTTTGGTTACGGTTGGGAAAATATTTGTTGAAATATGAGTTGGTTAGGAGAAGTTTTTTTAGGATAAGCATCTAGGATCAGTTATGGGTCAGTTATGTCTGTAAAGTCTATGTATAAATATATGTCATACATCAATGAATATTTTACTACCTTGATTATCATCATTGTAAAATCTGTGTGTTCTTCTTCATGTTTTTCACTCTCTACACTAATCTCTATGCCTTTCCAACAGTGGTATACGAGCAAGGTTAGATCGTTGTTGCTTCCGCTTTGGGCGGCAGTAGTAATTCTACTACTGTTTGCCGGATAATTTTGGTTAAAGATTGAAAAGTATGGAGAGGGGAGATGAAAGGAGTGTCCGTTGAAGTGTGTTTAGAGAAAATAGTAGTTTTCAAAATTTATGGAATATTTCGCAATGGGAAGAAGGTTTTGAAATCAGACTTGGTGATGGGTATATTGGAAATGAAATCGTAATTTCATGGAAGGTGTTTGATGGAAATACTACGGGTGATTAGTATTTGTTTGAAGTTTTTCGAAGAAAAATCTACAAGTGTAGTTAAGTGAGTTTGGATGATTTGCAAATTGTCCGAGAAATGTTTCATGTTTTTTTCCTAATGAGAAGGTAGGTTTGTCTACAAGTGAAGAATGTAGTCAAAGTAGCGCAGTATTCATTTCATGTCATCCAACAAGCAAGTGTAAGAGAACCGCAGTTCTGGCATGTTGGGTAGATGACAAATTTGAAAGTACCGAGAAATGGTACGTTGTGTACCAAGGGATGATCCATAAGCATATGGATCTCGAGAGTGAATCACAAATCAATTCACGAAGTGCAAATGTGCAGTGCGTGCAGTGCGTGTTGGAGTTTGAAATACTATGGAAGAAACCAAAGGGGATACAGTTATGTAAAACGAGCAAAGCCCGAAGAAGATAAAAGAGCAGCAGCTTTGTTTATCAAAGATTATTTTTCCAAGTCAAGTATGATTTGGTCTGTTGTTGGTTTCATGTAATAAATTGAACATTTGCATGTACAATTTAAGGGAGGATGTTAAGAATAATAACATAGTGACTATTGTCACACGTATGTGGATAGTATCTCCTGTCGTTAGGAGTTGGTTATTCAGTTTAAGGGTTTGATCTTATCATGATGTATTGCCTATTTAAATGGCTTGTCCATATGATCAATACAACAGAGTTTTTGTGTCTTTCTCCTTTCCCTCTTCTCTGTTCTCAGAACCCAACAGCATAGAGATTAGTGTAGAGAGTGAAAAACATGAAGAAGAACACACAGATTTTACAATGATGATAATCAAGGTAGTAAAATATTCATTGATGTATGACATATATTTATACATAGACTTAACAGACATAACTGACCCATAACTGATCCTAGATGCTTATCCTAAAAACCGTCTCCTAACCAACTCATATTTCAACATCCTCCCTTAAATTGGACGTGTACTAACGTACAATTTATAAATCTAAACCATACATGATTTAGGCGAGGTATCTTGTTGAACAATTTACTTGTAGAGCATGCATATGAACCATTCCTTGATGCTTTCAAATCCGTCATCTACCCAACATGCTAGAACTGCGGTTCTCTTATGATTGCTTGTTGGATGACATGAAATGATCCTGCTCCACTTACATAATTAGCGCTTATCGAGTTTACTTCCTTTGGTTTCTTCCTTGGAGTTAAAATTAAAATTCCACTACGGACTGCAATCTTGCACTTCGGCTGTCCTATGATACCCTTGTATCACAAACTACGTTCTTTAACAAGTCAGAACTGCGGTTATTTCCTTTGCTTGATAAGTGAACAAAAAACCAAAAAACTCGGAAGAAAATGCAAACAAACACATAATATTTTCATCAAACACCTTCCATGAAACTGCGATTCCATTTTCTGTATACTCTAAAACGGAACAAAAAACTTCACATTCATTAATCCAACCACCATCAAATATGATCCAGTGATCATGAAATCAACTTAAAAGGAATAACAATCTTCTGATCATTAAACCACAACTGGTAGTAACAACATCATTATCTTTCAAAAATTAATACTAACATCGTCATCATCTTTAACATCATCACTGATTTCTTCACAAGCATTTGCTCGCTCACTTCAATTTTCACAACATTTTTTTTGAACACCAATTACTTTCTCTTCACTGCATTTTTCTTATTTTTCTTTCCTAAAATAATCACTCTCTACCCTTTTCTCTACCCTAGCTCTGATACCACTGTTGGGTTCTGAGAACAGAGAAGAGGGAAAGGAGAAAGACACAAAAACTCTGTTGTATTGATCATATGGACAAGCCATTTAAATAGGCAATACATCATGATAAGATCAAACCCTTAAACTGAATAACCAACTCCTAACTGACAGGAGATACTATCCTACATACGTGTGACAATAGTCACTACAAATACTATTCTTAACAATATTAACCCTCAACTGTATATTAAATTTTTTCAGAAAAATATTTTTCTCTACTAACTGTAAGTAGTTATGCTCCATACTTTTCCCAACTGTATTTTATCCCGAGTCTCTCTACGGTTGGAACTTCCAACCGTATATGCGCTACACCAAATTGAAGGATTAGTAGCTTAGCCCCTGTTGATGAGGACTCCAAAGTTTACTCGGCTACCAGTTGATGAGGGAGTCAGATCAACATGATTTGGCAACTCACTAAATTCATCCATCTCAAACTGTTGTGGTGTCATTTCTGGGTACGAATGAGTGACAGTTCGTAAGCATATAAGTGTAGTAGGGAACTAACGAATATGGCGTGTGCCCTATCTGATGCAGCTAAAGGTATCTCCTTATACAGCAGCCACACAATCTGAAAATATAAACTAGGTCAATAGAAGAAAAGGACTAGGTACTACAAACACTAGGGAAGCAACAACTTACATTTTCCTCTACCTGCCCCTAGCTGCAACTATCATATCTAGACATGCTAGAGCTAGATTATTTACTCTTCCTATCATGCATGCATAAAATAAAAAAAAAATTATGAAACTATAATATATTTATCAATTTAAGAGAAGAGAAAGTTGATCTTCTCCAACTACATTAACATTAGGTATACCAGGTGGTGCCGCAGGTTGATCTTTCCTTACTACATTAACATTAAGTATACCAGTCCCACCAGCAACAAGCTCAACAATCATCAAATCAGCATCCGTGTTTGATAGTGGAAGCCCAGAGATCTATATTTCTTTTTCCTTCATGGTTTCAAAATAAAGGATGCCCTCTATTTATAGTTAAACGTGGATCTACATTTAAACTAAATTAGTAAATGTTTATGTGAGGAATTTAAAATAAAATTAAATGTGCATGAAATGTTTCAAATGCATGAATAAAAAGGATACATCCATTAAAATCAAATTAAATAAAGAAGTTAAAGTGCATGAAATGTTTCAAATGCATGGATAAAAATAATAAATACTTTTATAAGTTTCATTTTTTTTTTGAAGTTAGTAGCATCATGAAAAGGGTCATTTTACCTGTTGATAAACTTCGAAGATATAAAAAAGATGTTTATGAAGAAAATTAAAAATTTAATTGGGAAGTATGAGAGAAAAGTGAAGGTTGTGTAGCTATGACTGGATAGTAAAAAAAAAAATTTATCTTGTTTTATTTAAAAAATGTTATATTTTATTATCTATTTTTGCATTATTAATGGTACAAAATAAAAAATGATTATTATCACCAGATATCTAAGGATAAATTCTTTAGTGAATACGATCAAAACACTGAATACTTACATGTTTCGGCATCAAATATAAAAAAGGATCAATTCAATTAATTCTCTTAGAGATATCCGGGCTATGGTTATTTGATAGGGACCAAATCTATTCTCTTCTGGTTAATCATTTAACTCAGATCAGTACCTCTCAAATCAGCAATTACGATTTTGATCTCTCAAATATAATTGATCCTTGCATCTCTGAAGAAGAAAATTCCTCCCTCTGTGAAATTTCATCGAAGGAAGAAATTTGAGCTACTATTTCTAATATGAATCAATGGGGGGTGGGGGGGCCTGGTCCAAATGGTTTTCAACCCGGTTCTTTTAAAGCTAACTAAGACATTTTGGGCAATGATATTTTCTTTGCAATTCAGGATTTCTTTAAAACTAGGATTTTAAACCCTGAATTCAATAATTCTTATATTACGCTAATCCCGAATATTACCACTCCTCAAACCCCGGCGGATTTTAGGCCCATAAGCTTAAGCAATACTATTTACAAGATAATTTCAAAGATTTTAGCTAACTAACAGGCTAAAACCTATCATATAACAAGATCATATCCGCCTTTCTTCCGGGTAGACAAATCACGGATAACATTATCATAGTTGTTAGAGCATTGCTCGGTCGAACTCTCAAGCGTTTATATCTCAAGCTTGTTTGTCAAGTTTAGTTGCCAAAACTATAAGTCTTGATTTCTAGTCTACTTATAGCTAAGTCTCGGATTAGGATAGTAAGTGTAGTTGAGCTTTAGACTCCACGGCATTCTTCAAATGAAGACGAGAACTACTCAAGGGAACTTGTGGAACTTCATCGACAAAAGGTATGTGGAGACTTGAACTTATCTATCACTCAAAAGTCTATCTACTCTATCTCCTATTTGAGATAAAAGTTGTATTGCTATATAGACTTCAATTATACACATTTGCTATTTCGAAAATATCCTACTCTATCTCCTATTTGAGAAAATCTTATGAAAGTCTCATTGAAAGAATTAAGAGAGATTTATCTATCTCCGAAAATTCTCACGTCAGTACAGTTTCTCCACATGATCATATCTCTAGAGTTAGAAAAGATCATCGTCTTGGGAGAAATTATTTTGGGCAGAAATTCCCTAAGAGGAACATAAACTATGTTTCTGATATTCACTGTAAGCTAGAAAAAGCTTACTCCGATGCAACCTAGTTGTATCAAAATTGTGCACTCTCATCCTCTTTCGTGCTGTTATGGATGAGAAATGCACGATAAACCTGGAGCACATTTGTTTGTGAAGTTGTTTATCAGAAAAGTTGTGAAATTTTACGGGTAGCTGCGAATCCATGGTTGTCTATAAATGTTCATGTTTATCATGATCTTCCAAAAATAGGTTATATTTGGAATTTTAGAATTTTAATTAATGAACCTTCCCACTTGAGAAGTTCGGACAAAGTAAACGAAATATATTTTTTAATATTTTCGGTTTCCCCTGATATCTTTCGGTCCGAAAGTTGTCTCTTTTTAAAGGGAAACTATCTCTTGTTTGTATTCTGATACTCTGATCAATCCTTTTATATATATATATATATATATATAAGCAACCATGCCTCCAATAACTTGCGATATCTCTAAGGCTAATACGGAGGAAGCTCAAAATGTTAAAGATTGTCAAGGAATCAATACAGAGAGGAAGAAGAAAATTATATCAAATACCATGTCTGATTATGATTTTAATAGTTCAATTGGATATCACAAGATGAGTCATGTCTGTTTGCTTACAACCTACAAGATCCAACCAAAACCAAATGGATTCGTTCTGACAATATGATTGACTATATCCAAGGTTTTGAGGAACTAAGAACCAATCTCATAATAATTGTTCGAAATCAAGATTGGCTCAAAGATAAGATTGAGGAAACAAAAGCTGATATTGTTGATGTGAAGATTCAAGTTGAAAAGCTTGAGAAACAAGAAGTGGTTTTTGACAAGTCTCTTGAGACATGCTTCAAAAGTTTGAACATTGAAGAAACCTCAGTGAACAACAAGAGCACCACTAGATATTAAGTTATATGCTGTAATACTTAATCCAAGAAAATAGAAATCAATTTTTGATCTCCTTCAATGATTGTATTAAGTCTATTATGAATAAAACTATTATGAATAAAATTATTTAATTTTTCTCGTGATGGTTTTTGATTCACATAGCATGTGCTTGAATGCTTTATTATTGCTATGGATGTTTATGGGATGTTTGATTTCGGTTTTATTACCTTGATATTCGATCTCATAATGTTGTGAACCCTTATGGTTTGGGTGAATTTTTGATTTAACAGGATTAAGTTCTAGCCCATGTTGGTAGGCTTTATCAAAGGATCATGAGGGGTTCTGATAGAAACAATATGTGAAAAAGCAACAATATGTTGAATCGGTTTTGGTTTAGCATAAAAGCATATGTGTTTCGGGGGTTTTCAACTTTTGCTTGCAATAGTCAAAAATCGGTTTTCAACCTTTCTCTGGTAAAGGTTGGTTGTTATTCTTTTGTTTTGCATAATGATGACAACATAATGATATTTCGATATCAATTCATCATGGAAGAAGATGCAAACAAATTGGAGAAGTAGATGGGAAATTTGAGGTAACAATGTTATTAGTTAATTGTTTTCATGTTTAAGAAAAGCCTGATTTTATTTCATATATTTATTGCTTTTGCTTAACAAAATTTCGGTACAATTGATGTTTTATTCCATGATGTGTGTATGGATGTGTGTGTGATTCAATTGTTTCCGGTTAAGAAAAACTATTGTTATCTTGCTTTATTGTGTGGTATCAATTGTTAGGCTTACAAAATTTCGGTGCAATTGCGGTGCTATAATGTTTATGTTGTTTCAATTGCTTCCGGTTGAGGTGAATAATTATGCAAGTTGATTTATTTGGTTTGTATGAATTGTTTATGGCTTAACGAAATAAAAGGTTTACGGGATGATTTGTTTACTCCAATTCGATTCCGGATAAGAGAAACTAAGTTTATCTTAGTTAGACTTATCAAAGTGGAGGTTTCGGTTATTCAAGTCTAATCGAATGCCTTAAAAGAAATACTAGTTAACTAACCTAGTACTTGTCTTGTTTAAAAGTGAAAGGTCTAAGTTATATGGATAATTAGAACACGATGAGAAAAATAGAATTATCTTTATTTTGGTCTTATCGAACGAAGCGGTTGCATTTGTACAATCGGTTTAGCAATGGAACTAAGGTGCTTACTTGATTTTTGGTTTGCTAAACTAAATTGGGAAAATTGCTTTGGGCAATTATTTTCTTGATAACATATCAAAACAAATTACTTTGTAGTTTCGGTTTTGATATTGGTTATCATAAATGGTGTGTGGAACCCTCGTGCTTAACTCTATGGGTTTGCAAGTCTATTTTGAGATTTGTAAGATTCTTTTCGGTTTGTCCTTTATTTTTCGTTTCTTTGTCATTTTGTGACAAAAAGGGGGATAAATATATAAAGTAAACAGAAAGTGATCTTTGGCATTAATTTTATATTGACTGGTATCACTGGGGAAAGGACAATTGTGTAAACGTTTATCTAACGAAAGAGGGAAAAGCATAGACTAAGGGGGAGTAGCATATCATATTAATTGGTATAACAGACGTGCGGATTGATGAAATCTACTTATCTCACCTTTAGGGGAGTATTAGCTTTGTTATTATAATGTCAACATCGTCATTTAAGGATTGAATGTATGCAGGTTAGTGTGATGTTGAATTCGGGAATCAAGCGTACGTGTAATGAATTCTTGTAATTTGTTTATCCATATGATTGTAAGAGTTTTGTCAGTAAAATTAAAAAAGGGGGAGATTGTTAGAGCATAACTCGGTTGAACCCACCAAGCGTTGGTATGTCAAGTTTGGTTGTCATATTTTAGTGAATCAAAAACTCATTTTAAGAGTCGCTTGATTACGTACTAGAGTCAACTTCGTATAGGTTAGCTTGAAAGTATTAGGATATGAGACATTACAAGTATTGCGAAGACTTGAAGAAGTGAAGAAGTAAGAAGCTACAACGACAACATCATCCTTCCACTTGAGGTTAGTGATATTTGACTTGAAGCCCCCATTTTTCATTCCCTAACGTATCTTTCAAGTCGTGCATATTCAAAACAAAACTACAAAGCATGAACACTCTAGATAGACATAGTATTAAGGAATACAATACGAGGTTTATTGCTTAACCATTAAACTTTGTAGATAAGACATCGACATAATCGTTTGAATGCTATTGTGATTATGTATGTGTATGAGGTGAGGATTTCATCCTGGGAAACAATGTTTATACATGATATTTAGAAGTCAAAAACCAATTTCTGGATATGCATCCGAACAGCCTATATGATATTTATGACTCGGAGAAATGGTAGGTATTTGCAGTAAAAAACGGGGAAGAAAATGATGTGGTGGGGCCTAGGGGGTGGTTATTGGGGACGATGCTACACTGACTGGGCTCGGTACCAGGAGAAATCCCGTGTCTCACAGCTCCGGGGACCCTTCCACAGAGATATTTGATTATCTTCGTTAGATTTACACTTTGGCATGTTGAGGAGATAAGATGTGATATTGTTTTTGATAATGTTCAAATGCGATTGACGGTCTTGTAAGCCAAATAACTCCAGCAATGTCAGTCTGGAGTGAAAACAACAGTGTCATGACAGAATCCATTAGAATTTCCAATCAAGAGTCTGGTAAATGCCAGGAGAAAATGGATTTGCATCGTATTACTTGCAAACCAAGAACTCCTAGTTGTTTGAGGGTGAAAATGGTTTCTGCTGATTTCGGTAATTTCGGGTGTATGGGATAGAAACGAATTTAAACCCTAAACAATGTACTGCACGTGAGTACTTTAGATCCGCGAGATCAATCTGTACAAATCCGGCCTAAACCAAGAAATCGCTTTTCCAGACTTGCTTCGGTCACAAAGTGAAGGAGAATGGGTTGGTTTTGGGGAGGGAAGCGAAGGAAGTGTTGAGACCAGGTTGATTCTAGAAGAGTAGTTGTTTCTACAACTTGTATCAGAAAATGGGAAGCTAACCGATGGAAAGTTAGCAAATGTTTCTGAGTGTTGTATGCTCCTGAATTAACTTCTTCTTTGGTGGAAATAGGGTAAGGCCTATTTATACAAGTCGGAGTGAAAGTAATCTGGTCTCATTAATGAACAGAATAATGGGTGAGTAAATGGGAGGAGGTGGTAACTTAGTTAGCATGGAATTGATGTTCCATAAAAGAAAAGCGTTTCACCATTACTTCCTATTTACTTAACCGCTTCATCCTTATTACACTTTCTTATTACGGGCGTAGTGTATGCCGCACGCTGTAACCCGCCAAACCAAAACCCAAAGAAGATCCCCCAGTTTGTGATTTGATGTCTCGAACGTTTTCGTGAAAACATGTAACATGGTTGTTGCCTGGCAAGTCGATCTTGGGAGACTTGCTAGCTTGGTGACCTTTGACGGTCGAGATTTTGCATCTTAAGCGGAAAGGTAGGCATTGATCATTGCACGCTTCCGTTTTTGATAGTCGTGTAAGGAAGGCCAGCATGGTGGCGCGGCTAGGTTGGCATGTCGTGGGCATGGCATGCCTTGGCGCGGTTTGGCATGGCCAAACTTAGGATTTTGGGCCAAAGGTTACCATGCGTTGTCTAGTAACCTTGGATGGATAGGATTCGATCTTTGGGATTGAAGGGCGACCGTTGATTGTCGTACGCCTTCGTTTTAGTAGCCGCATAGGGAAGGCCAGCATGGTGGCGCGGCTAGGTTGGCATGCCTTGGCGTGGTTTGGGCGCGGCCAAACTAGGATTTTGGGTCAAAGGTTACCATGCGTTGTCTGGTAACCTTGGACGGCTAGGTTTCGATCCTGAGATTGAAGGGCGACCGTTGATGGCGCACGTACGCCTTCGTTTTAGAAACACTAATTAGTGCCCTTTACTAGAATCGCTGCAGAATTCTCGTACGGACTCGGAGTTTGACGGTCCGCCTCAAATTGACCAGGAAAAGAATTTCCTATCTCCCTAGACGGGGACATTTAGGTTTTGAAATCGTTCGGGATGTGAAAACATCCCGACTGTAAAACTCAGGAAGAATTCTGGAGGGATGTTGCGGGCTCGAGGAGGCATAGTTTAGGCACGACCAAAATTAGGGTTTTGGCATTGGGCCAAACGTTATCATGCGTTGGCTGGAGACCTTGGACGGCTAAGATTTGCATCTAAGGTGGAAGGGTAGCCGTTGATTGTTGCACGCCTTATACGTTTTAGTGGCGCATAGGGAAGGCCAGCGTGGTGGCGCGGCAAGGTTCGCATGACCAAACTTAGGATTTCGGGCCAAAGGTTATCATGCGTTGTCAGTAACAGCCTTGGTCGGCTAGGATTTGATCCTGGGATTGAAGGGGGATCGTTGTTGTTGCACGCCTTCGTTTTAGTAGCCACATAGGGAAGGCCACCATGGTGGCGCGGCTAGGTTGGCATGCCGTGGGCATGGCATGCCTTGGCACGGTTTGGGCATGGCCACACTTAGGATTTCAGGCCAAAGTTTACCATGCGTTGTCTGGTAACCTTGGTCGACTAGGATTTGATCCTGGGATTGAAGGGCGACCGTTGATTGTCGCCCGCCTTCGTTTTAGTACCCGCATAGGGAAGGACGACATGGTATAGACGGCTGTGAGGCACAATAGGGAGCGGCGTCTACTTATCATCTCCTGCCTGTAAAAGAGCTCCGATGTCTAAATCTATTCCGGCAAGTTCATTGTTTATCAATTGAACATTCTGATTACACTTGGTCATTCAACATTTCTTTTGTGGAGGAGGATGTTTTTCTACAAGAAATCAAAAAAATGCTACAAGGGTTGTGGATTGTTCCAGCTTAAATTGAACAATCCAAAACAAATTGCGAAATCCTCTGTTCAAAGAGGAGAAATGCGTCTAGATATATTGCTACTTGAGATTTTGTTCTAAGATAGAACTACATGTGCCTCTTTGCATTTTCTTGTCAGTTTCAGCAAAACTAAAAAGTCTTCTAGTAGAAATAAAAACATAATTTCAAACCCATGGCCATGGTGTACATAGCATAACATCACCAGAAAGAACACATATATGGATACATTCTATACTAAAAGATATCAAATGAAAATATTAAGAATTTATAAAACAAAATATTTGGTATCGATGAAAAGAATTTTGTGATTCACCTTAGCTGCTGCAGAAATGTCATCTGGCAATCATCCATCAGCGGTCACAAGATGGGAAGTTGATATTACACGAATCAGACCTCTTGACAAATCTATTCTCCATAAACTCATCGTCGTTTTGACATTAACAGGAACTTGTAATTAGGGAGCGTCATATATATGTTTCTGATTTGCTTGCTTCTTCAAAATAGTGTCCCCTTTGAGTAAATCTAGTGCTCGTATTTCAAGGTTCAGGGTTCACAAAACCACGGTTGCACAAAAATGACCACAAAGGCCACCTTTTCTAGGATAAATTTTCCAAAATTTCACTCATTATTTCCTAGCAATCCATGTAAGTTAACAACATATGACTGAACTCCCTTGAATAAAACAACCAGTAACAAAGAACTGGAGCCGGAGAAAGTACCTGAACAAGGGGAGAGGGTTAGGATTTCCCCTGCACCATATATGCTCACTTGTGACTTAACATACATGCAATCTTGTCGATTCTCATGAGATGCAAATATTAAATATTCAAGATTTCAATATAAACCATCATACATGGACTTCTTTTCATTCTTTTTGCTAAAAAAAAAAAAAAAAAAAGTAAAATAAAACCTTTCATTACAGATCAGACCTTTTTCTTTCTTTTTTTATTGTTTTTGTAATTGGTTTACATCATACATCTGGAAGATTTCAATTTAAACAATGTTACATAGATCTTTTCATAATTTTATTAAAATTATATCTGGAATTGTTTCTGGCTAGTATTACTAATAACTCTAGAAAATTTTCCAAGAGCATAGACATTCAAAAGGAACATTCAGAAAACATATTTCAGATTATTGAGAGGAGAAATCATAGTGCGATGATGTTGATGATGATGCTCTATTGAACCGTCATCCATGATTATGTTGCTGCTGCTACGAGGTATTTTAGTGACGATGAAAGATGAAGAAGGAGTTGATGTTGTTTAAGTTCATGGGTTAGGGTTTGCGTTCAAAAGACGGAGGCGGCGCACTTAAAAGGATGAAGAATACAGAACTAGAGCTTATAAAGGCTTACAGATCCACTTTAGGGTTCACTCGTATATTTGTTACTTGATCTAACGGTTGTAACGTATATGTATAGATTAGAGGGTTGTGATATGCCGGGGAAAACATACCCAATCATCAAGTGTTAAACAGCATCGGCAAACGTCTACTTATCATCTCCGGAGAGCTCCAATGTTCATTCTGGCGAATTCATTGTTTACCAATTGATCATTCCGATAACACTTGGTCTTTCGGCATTTTTTGTGGAGGAGGATGTTTTTCCATAAGAAATCCAAATATGTTACTAGGGTTCTGGATTGTTCCTACCTAAACTGTTGAACAATGCAAAACAAATTGCAATATCCTCTATTCAAAGGTTAATCCAAGGGTTCTGTTTGGGGTATCGTGTCATGTAACTTTGAGGTTATTCCATGTTTATCTATTAAAAAACCAAGTCTACTTCTGTATTTTGTGACCATTCAGGTATGGTTATAGGCAGATGATCATCTATTTTCTACATCGATTATCATCTCTAACGTCTAATTATCATCTCTAACGTCTATTTCGGCGAGTTCATTTATCCATAAGAAATCAAAAAATGTTACTAGAATTGTGGATTTTCTCCGGATTAGAATGAACAATCCAAAACAAATTGCAATTTATTACAAGCATATGATCATCTATTTTCTACAACTTTCAGCCTCTTGTAAGTTTGTTAATTCATTTCTCTTGGTTGCACATAGGGAGGCATAATACCAGCACACCGCTGCCACGTTGGGAGGGCCGACCGCAAATATAACGATTTGAACTGATTTAACATCAATTTTTCTCTCTCATGATGGTGACGGATCAGAAGACATGTGAGCAATCAAAATTCGTAGACGGGACAAATGAGATAAATGGTCAGACTTATAATAAGTTTATATATAACAATGTGGTCCGACTTTGGAGTAGTATTTTTCTAATTTTTCTTTTTTACTTAAATTTGGTACGTCGATATGTGAGATATTGGGAACATCAAATTTGATATCCAGCAAGATAGTTTAGTACTTTCTCCCACAACATAGAGAACTTGAACCCAAACCCTGTTCTTTTCCCTTCTACGCCTCTTTCTCTTTTTTCTTCTCTTCTATCCGTCTCAGCCGACCCCTGTTAGCTCTCTGAGTCAGGTTTGTACGTAATGGTGTATTATTATGATCTGAGTAGAAGGTTTGTTGGGATTATGAGTTGTCTAATATTTTAGTCAAGTTGATGTGAAAAGGTCTATGCAACTCTCGCAGTCTAGCAATGTCACTCCAGCATTTAGAAGGGTGTTTATTTTGCCTTCTGTATGGTCTTCTGAATCCTACAAGTATGGTTCTGAATATAACCAAGTTCACAGGGCACTGCATCCAACCAAGTCTTCATGCATCTTATGTTGATAAACATATGTATGCCGATTAACTTAAATGTTACTCTTTTATTCCTTTTTAGAATTTGCATAATGTGTTTGGTTTTGATAGAAAGCTTAATTACTATCTGACAATGAAACCTCAATTTTGAGGAAGCACATTGAATAAAATCAGATTATTGACAATTCTCTTTTGATAAAATGTAGCTTGGTTGCCCTTTCTTACACTTGCATAAGGGTAACCAAAACGTGCAGTAGATTTTTTGCTAAAATGTAGCATTCTCCTTAATCTGCCCATGTGGTCAAGTGTAGACACTGGAGAGAGTGCTTAATTCAAATGGAAAATGAACTATTTCCTTGAAGATTTCCATTCTCCAGTATATATGTTGGGATTACGAGTTGACACGATAAGAGATCTATAAGAAGTGGATTTTGTGTTAACTGCCCCATGGCAGTAAGATATACAAAGCACTATTAAATGGCGATTCAAAGCCATTGGAGTCTACCAAAGAACATCCACTGAAGATGTCTACAAAAGGAGCACCGATAGAAAATGTGATCCATTATTTCCATGTTGGAAACACAAAAGGCACAAGAATTAAGATCTATGAAGATGTCTCTACAAAAGGAGCACTGATAGAAAATGTGATCCATTATTTCCCATGTTGCCTACACAAAAGGCACAAGAATTAACACTTCCGGTGTATCTATCTAGGATTGAAGATAAAGACCGATGAAAAGAAATACTCCAGGAGAGTTTTTCATCTTACATATATATTATCCAAAATAAAATAAAATTCTAATAATAAAAACACAAATTCACTTCAAGAGTACGCTACTGGGCATGGCTAGTACATAGATTTCTGCAGATGATAAAAAAGGGAAAACCCAAAAGATAAAACAATATGAAAAGAAAAACCTCTCGACAAACGAACCAAAATCTTTTCGGTTTTGGATAATAGGGTGAAGTTATTTCATATAATTGAGAGGAAAAATCATAGTGTGAAGGTTTTTTTGTTGATGATGATGCTCTATTGAACCAACTTCCATGTTTCTTGTTTCTGGTGCTGCGATGTATTTTAGTGACGATCAAAGAAGAAAGACGGAGTGCTGCTGCGGCGATGTATTTTAGTGACCATCCAAGATGAAGAAGGAGTTGCTGTTGTTTGCTTTTTAAAAGACGGAGGCGGCGCAGATAAATGGATGAAGAGATAAGAGAACTAGTGCTTATAAAGGCTTACACATCTAGTTTAGGGTTCACTCATAGATCCAACGGCTGTAACTTGCATATATTGTGATGGATTGGATGGCTGTGATATGTGCTTATAGTACGTTTTTTTTATAGGGGGGATATGAATGCATTTCAACTGGGGACATACAGTATAATCAGGTGTTATGCTTCAAAAAAAAATAAAAAAAATAATCAGGTGTTAAACAACATTGGCAAGTTCCGACGGGTGCAAGAGGAGTTCCGACATCTACTCCCGCGAGTTCATTGTTTCCCAACCGAAGATTGGTTTTTGGCATTTCTTGTGGAAGAGAATGTTTATCCAGAAAAAATAAAAAAAGGCTACTAGGGGCCAGGGGGTATGGATTGTCTCTTGCAGCAGACAGTCCAAAACAAACTGCGATATCCTCTATTCAAAGTTTTGAACTTCGCAGGTGCGAGTTCAAATAGCAATTCCTTGACATCACAACCATTGGATGTTGCAGATATGACATCATGACTTAACCACAGTTATGCAACATCCAACGACTGTGATGTCATATCTGCAACATACAATGACTGTGATGCTGTGAATTCTTTTTTGAGCGAGTTCAATTTTTTTTTCAAATGTGTTTGGGTATATTGCTACTAGAGATTTTGTTACCAGAGGTTTGTCACTCTACATGGTATAAGTCATTTATCGTTATAGACTTATAGTCCTGGTTTGTCATTGGTATCATCAGGGCCGGCCCTGAGATTTCGCTGCCCCGAAGCAGAGGCAAAATTGTTGCCCCATCCCGGTAATCCCGATAAGATCAACTTTAGCTTACAAAACTTCTTTCTGCTGAGGCATATGTGACTGGAACGGCAAGCAATATCATGGACAACATCATTCCGCTGAGATCATTATTATCAGCACTACCATCATTCTCATGGTCATTCATACCATTATTAGCAGCACCGTCATTATCATTGTCATTCTCGGAAGACTGCACACACAAAAGATACATCTAGCGAAACTAGTAGCGGCAATTGCATCTCTTCGCATCCCTATTTAAATCGGACACGGTAGAACCAAAATCAATAACTCTAAATTCCAATGAACCATTCCATCTACCATCATTTATTAAAAATTCACCTGAGCAGATCGTAAAAGTTCGTCAAATACACTATCTCTGAAATATAGGGTATATATTTAATATTGAACCATTAAAGTCACTCATTATTTACAGCATAACCCTGGATCTCTTAAGCTTTTGTCCTTTCTTTTATTTTTTATCACGATTTGATCCTTCATTTTGGTTTTTAATACAGAACCACCTAGACCAAAAACAAATTTTGCTGCCCCTTCTTCCGTGCTGCCTCGAAATCAACCTTCGTTGACCTTCCCTCAGGGCCGGCTCTGCGGTATCATGTCATGTAACTTTGATGTTATTCCCTGTTGCATTTAATTCAATCCATGTGTATGTGGTCCATTACCAAAAACATGACGGTACATTTACTTTGAGAATGTTGTTAAATCCACTACTGTTGAGTAGGAGGGATAACTTCTAAATAGTTAGATGTTTTAATTCAATGGGCTACAAAGGTGGCGGAGCAGGGATTCTGAAAGAGGGTGGGCAATCCAAACAACACACCGTACACAGAAAAAAAAAATCAATTTTTTTTTCCATTACACATGATATCCACTCCAAATTTTTTTTTCCCAAACGAACCCTACCTCATGATGATATTCACTCCAAAAACTTCAAAACAGTTAACCCTAGCAGTAATTAGTGAGTTGGTCTAAATCTCCTACAAATTCTTCTTCGAAGAATGATCGGTGATCCAGTCTGTCTTCAATTCATGCCTTCGTGATGTTTTTGAAGTGTGCACAGCCCGTAGATAATGGAATTCTCAATTTTTGTTTAGCTTCAACATAGGCGAGCTTTCTAAAGGGGGGTGCAAAGTCATTTCTATAGGGGGTGCAAAAAGTCAATATTTCAATTTTGGCCCTAGAGAAATTGTTACTTAGTAGAGGAGTTTGGCAACTAAGGGTGGGCAATTGCACACCCACCCTTGCATGTGCCTCCGCCCCTGCTAGATTTGGCTTCGATAGGAGCATTGTCACTCCATCATTTAAAAGAGGGTTTACATCATCTTCTGTATGCTTTTATAATTCACAAAATTGGTCAAAAAGACCAAAATCAATAATTCCCAGGTGAAAAAGACACTTAGGTTTTGATCACGTTTAAATAGCCAAGAATTAAAAAGATCTTGTTTAAATGGACAAAAATTTAAAAATAGGCGAGGATGTAACCAGTTTCATCCTGTCCATTTTCAAATATTTTTTCTTATTTTTATTTTACACGGTGATGCATCCAGTTTCATCATTGCTATTTTTTAAGTATAGCAAGGATGGATCAGTTTTCATCCTTGCTATTTTTAAGTATAAGCAGGATGAATCCAGTTTCATCCTTGCTATTTTTTTTTTTTTTGGCTATTTCACCCGTACTTTTTTACTCGTCCATTTGAACCGTGTTTTAAAATTTTTTTGGACAAATTACCCATTTTCTCTTTATAATTTTCATGTACTTATAATTCGTATGCAGATTTGTAGAATCAATACAAATTTATTATTAAATTAAAAATCTAGAGTGAGAGAGAGTAATGTGCCAAATGAGGGGTTTGGCTTGTTTTAACCAACAAATTTCGGTTTCTGCGTCAAATTTTGGAGAGGGTTTTATATGTTGTGCTTTGCAATCAGAAGAAAGTATCGAAGTTTTTATCTTATACTAGGCACATGACCACAATTCATAAGTGTCTCCTCCCATCATAATATATTTTTATGTATTGGTCTAAGCAAGGATGATTAAAGATGTGAAAGTCCAACACCTTGAACATTTTTGGTCACTTAATGCAAAAATAATATATTGGACCAAAAAAATACCTTACCAACGTGATTAGAGGTGTACCAGAATGCAGCACTTGATCGATACGCCCCTGTAAAATAGACATGTAACATGTTGTCACATAATTAAATTTGAGGCACGATACACATATTTGCCATATTTTGAGCAAGAGTATATTTTAGGTCAGTCGAAGAAACTTATGGCACGGGCTGATGCTGTGCCTAGAGAGTAGAACCCCTATCTCGGCTGATGCCGTGCTTCGTCTCATGGGCCATTTAGTGCTCCAATATATTGTGTAAGGGTTCAGTAAAGATAACAACATCGCGAGTCCTACCAGTTTACGGCGGCGCCGCATCTCTATAATCCTCCTCTGCCTGCCTTCCTCCATTAACCATCACCGCCACTAGATCAATCACCACTAAATCAATGAGTGAGTCTCGTATAACTTGGAGCGACAGAGGGAGGCTGATTTTGATTTCGAAATGATTTTGGTATGGGCGAAATTGGGTTTCCATTGAAGCTTAAAGTAAGTATCAAAGAACTACTGAAACCAGTCAGTTCTCAAATTTTATTGTTAATGATTAATTTTAATTGATTTTCTTCTCAGGAATTGGACGACAGGTTCATTGATTTTTGTTTTCAAATAATGAAATTTAACATTCGAACTGAATCTGAATCTGTTCACTCTCTTTATCATGGAATCCTCCACTACTACGAAGTTGAAGTATAATATCAAAGCCAAAGAAATTCTCCTTCGCCCCAATGAGGAAGAGGAAGAGGAAGGAGATAGAAAATGGAGATCATCCTGACAACACAGATTTCAGCAGGTAAATCATTTTCTGCCGCAAGAGTCCACGGCTAGTGTGATCTCTTTTTGGAATTGAATTCTGACAAGAAAGTTACATCAAAGATTAGTTTTCTATCTCAGAAGACGTATTACTGGTGCACAAGTATAACAGATGAGCTTTTAAGTCATCAAAAGCATTTGTAAGTACTTAAATTTACACTCTCCAAATTAGTTGTGTTAATTGTTTATGTTAAGATTATTAGTCCCACATTGTCTGGGCATCTAAGATCCTGCGGTTTATAATCCCTTAGGGCCTCTCCACTCATTGCCAATTGGTTTTGAGTTGGATGCCCGTATTCTAACATGGTATCAGAAGCAAGGCTATTTGCGATTGAGTCATTTGACCGCGCCTTTTACTCCGCGTCACCCGATTTACTGTCCACGTGTTAGACCCAATGAGGCTACACGTGAGGGGGCGTGTTGAGATTATTAGTCCCACATTGTCTGGGCAATCTAAGATCCTGCGGTTTATAACTCTATGGGCCTCTCCACTCATTGCCAATTGGTTTTGAGTTGGATGCCCGTATTCTAACAGTTTAATTTGTCAGTACTATGCAAATCTCATGCAGCCACAAACAAAATGTTCAAGTTATTTGCGTTGGGTTACAAGTATTTGTTATTTTGACATCTTGGTTTAGGGAACACAAAACATGTCCTTAGTGTGAGATCAGCCAGAGTTTGAATAATGACTTCCCAAAACTAATATCAAGTGCCAAGGGATGATTAATAATTTCAGCTAGGAAGCACTTCAAATTGTCGCAACCTAAATGTACTCTATTTAGGAGGGCTGTACCAGACAATGTTGCACCCGAATTCTGTAGTATCCACTGGATTTCTAGCTAAACTTGTTTGCTTCCATTGCCGCCTTTGCACACTTTTTGATTCAATGATATATCATGGAGACTATCTATATCTTCTTGAAATTGTTCCATGAATATATGTTATAACATGACTTTTATTTGGTGCACAGATGTGTAAAACCATGGAATGCAATAGCTTCAAATAACCTTACACGTGATTTTTCCTAAAATTGCGATGAAGCCTCGCAAGTGATGTAATTAGATCAATTTTAGTGGAGAAGGCTGAAAGACAGTGCTTGTGATGCTGATGACATAGTGGATGAATTCTCTTACGAAACCTCCTGTGTTTACATCAACAGCTTGAAGACTTGAAGTATGTGTGATTTTTCCTCTTCCTGCAATTTCGTCTCTTCAAAGTTAGAGGTTATGGCAATAATATAGTTTTCTGACTGCGTTATGACTTCTCTAAGTTCTCTCTCAATAGTAAGTTTTATTTTTCTCATTTTTAATGATTTTTTTTCTCTTGTATATTTTAGCTATTTTTGTTTTGATCTAAGTAACAAATTGTTCATGAGGATATTCTCTAATGAGTACAGTTCGACTTATTTATTACACCGATTGTGAGCATGTAATGTAACTAGTTTATGTTTAATGTTGGACCATGTACACACTAGGAAGTTCGTGGTAATCTGAAACATAGAGCACATATTCCTTCCTGTTACATGTACTTGAATTAGAATATAGTGAAGAAACAGAAATTGCTCATGATTTGTGATTTTTCAAATTTTTGTAAAATCAATACTTTTCATTTTTCCTGGTTTACGGTTATGTAATACTTCAGTTAGAGTAATGTTAACGTCATGTATTGCTAGGCTAGATCTATTACATGCATTTCTAGATTGATTGTTATGACTCAAACTCGCATTGTAACTAATACAATGACGAGGTACTTAAAAAACCTTTAGGTACACTTACCTGGTATCTCTCTGATTTCTTTACTTAATTTCCATTACATTGCTGTATTCTGTGCATATCCCATAGTGAACTGATCCTAAATAAGCAACTAGTAATAGCTTGTATTCCATCCATAGAAAGTTAGCTAGGAAGCTGGATGGATTGTAGATATAAGAAGAGAAGATCAACTGGCAAGGAAATCAAGAGATGATGTTTTATCTCTTTCTTTTTGACTCTAATGTTTTCCCATTACGGAACTGCTGCAGTCGATTGCTGTTATTTCTTGTTATCTATGGTCTTCCAAGTGATTGTTTCCATCTACTTTTTTTTTTGTTTTGACCCTTATCTGTATAAAGCCACTGTATGTGATTTTTAACTTAAGGTTATTATACTGGATTTGAAAAATAAATGCTAAGATGAAAGTTAATTGTCTCGTCACCAGATAGAGAAGAAAGTTGGGCGGCTGCCTTATGTGTTACTAATTTATACGGCTGCCTTACTTCACATTCTAATATACATTCAGTTAGCTTCCAAACCTCTGTCATTTGTTCAGTTTGTCTAGCTTGTAAAGAATGCCTTCTTGTACTACAAAAAATGTTGAATGTTTTTAGATGATTAAGTATTTTCTGTGTGGAATTGTTGAAATGGTGTTTGCTTATCTGAACTTTTTATTTTAGGGTCCTAGGTTTATTAGCAGTGATAGGAGTACTGTAAGAAACTTCCTGATGGGAACTTTTTACCTTTCATTCATCAGTAGAAAGTACAAAGACAGTGATCGAGGAATACATTGGTTTCCTTGAGGTCATGTGTTTATTAGAGCTAAAATCTTTGGTAGGAGTTTAAGTACGAAACATACTTATCGGAACTTTTTATCTTGAATGCGTGACAGGAAAATCGTGACCAGAGGATGGATGTACTGGAAAGTCCTGACCAGGGAGTGGAACTGGATGTGTACTAAAATCCTGACCATGGGGTGGAAATGGATGTAAACAGCAAGCAGCGACGTTCTTTCATGCATGAAAAATATTGGTGATTTGGATGAGCTAGACAAACTGAAAATTAGAATATGGCTAATTTTTAAATAGCAAGCAGCGACGTTCTTTACCAACACAAATTTTGGTGAAAACAATTTTTTAGTCCATTGGGGGTGCTTAATTTTTAACAATTTTCCGCATCAAACTCCTATGCTAGTAAGTTGGCTTGAGAGTCTGGAATTAGTAATCTGTTGGGCTACAGAATGGTGAGTTGGATGGGAACGATTCAAGAAAGAAATAAATGGTAACCCGGTTTCAAACTCAGCCTCTATATAGTAAGCCAATGCTATAAGAGCATCTCCAATCTCTATGCATTTGAGATGCTCTAACACTATCTATCATTTAGGTATCGTGCATATCAGGAATCCATTATACATACGACCCCAACTGCTGATCTGCTGTTACATTTCTTGTATATTCGAGCTGAGTCTCATATCTCGGATTATCACCACATTTAATTCTATAAGAAAGCAGTTAAAGAAGGAACAAAATTCTTCTCTGGTTACTAGATTACAGAACTGATATTTCAGATTATTGAGAGGAAAAATCATAGTGCAAAGAAGTTTTTGTTGTTGATGATAATGCTCTACTGAACCATCTGCCATGGTTATGTTGCTACTGCTGCTGCTATGTATTTTATTGACGATCATAGATGGAGAAGAAGGTGCTGCTGTTGGCGCTCATGGGTTAAGGTTTGCTCTGGAGGCGCAAATAAAATGGATGAAGAAAAGAAAACTACGGCTTATAAAGGCTTAAAGATCTAGTTTAGGGTTCACTCATACATCCAACGGCTGAAAAATATGTATGACTGACATACAGTTTAAGGGATTAGACGGCCTTGATATGTACTTATACACATGGTTCATGTGTTAAACAGCATGGGGTTAGGGCCGTTAGGCACGTTAGGGGCAAGCGTCTACTTATCATCTCCAGCAGGTACAAGAGCTCCGATGTCTATTGAACATTCTGATCACGTTTGGACATTCAACATTTCATCATCTAAGAATTATGTTTCCAAGCTCTGGTCTGCTGATTTTTGCTTTATCGTGGGTAATAAAAGCGGAATCAATTGATACTATCAATATAGGTAGCCTTGATAATCAATATCGTGGTATTGTGATTTGACATGTTTTGCTTACCTTCTATGATGAATGAATCATTCAAATGTAATGGTGTGGCTTGTCAGTTTTTATTTGTTATAACTCCGGTTTAACAAAGTGGAGGGTGTTAAGTTCCAAGCCTTTGACTGAACGGGCCACACTCTTTTTGGGATCTGTTGGATTGCTTGGTGAATATTTTCCTAGAGGATTTAAGCATAGAGACTTTGCTGCTAATAAAGTTGGTTGTATGCATTTAGAGACATTTCAGGATTTTACAGATTCTTCCAGTTACAATTTTCTGCGACCTCCAATTACAAGTGAACAAGAAGAAACCACTCGCACAGAAGAAGCCTACTGTTCTCTAATAGCACACTTTATTCAGTCTTAAAAGGATGGTGATGGAGAACATAGGTGCTGGTGACAGCGATGATGCCTTTTACAGGTATAAAATGCCAAGGATGTTAACAAAGATTGAAGGCCGTGGAAATGGTATTAGGAGATCGAAAATCCAAACCAAAATTTTCTACATTAGGAAGTCGGTAACTAACATGATTAAATTACTGCACTGTGGGCACAGGATAAATGTGCCACACACTCCATAGCAATATATAAACCTCTATTTCATGGCAAATTAGAGGCATAACTGAAAATCATGAAAATGGCTAGCTCCACCAAGAATGAGCCAATTTTTTTTAATGAGCTCCAACTTCGTAGTTCGTAGACACGAGATCGATAACACAGTCATCAAAATCCCAGCTAGGGCGCATAATACTTGACAGTTGACACTTGATACACAATATGCATGGTTGCACAAAAATGACCACAAATGCCACCTTTTCTAGAATTTTCCAAAATTAGATAGTGATTTTGTACTAAATTCAACTTATTTGCCCAAGCAGTTAATGTGAAAGAATTAATTAGATAGTGATTTTGTACTAAACTCATTCACGGGAGACAAATATTGAGGCATTGGTTTTGATTTTACTAGCACAAATCTTGTGACAACAGTGTTTTAGCCCATTGATGGTGCTTGCATCAAACTCTATGACACTTCATCTTCTGTAGGTGCATCCATATTGGATTATAAATGGAACACAAATAAATAAAATAAAAAATAATTCACTTTCAAAATGTTGGTGCATCCATATTGGATTATAAATGGAACGAAAATAAATAAAATAAAAAATAATTCACTTTCAAAATTCATGTTTAATTTTGGTAACTAGTTAAACTGGTACATAGAAATCTAATAAATCACAAGAATACAATAACAGGGGAGGTGTAGAATTTCTAGTACATTTGTTTAGAGCTTAAGAGGTTGGAAAAAATATCCAGGAAATGTGCCATCAACTTATCTAAAAAGGAACAAAAATCTTCTCTATTTTCCAGGATGAAGAACGACAATTTCAGATTATTGAGAGGAAAAATCATAGTGCAAAGTTGTTTTTGTTGTTGATGATAATGCTCTACTGAACCATCAGCCATGGTTATGTTGCTGCTGCGGTTGCAATGTATTTTAGTGACAATCAAAGATGAAAAAGGATGAAGAAGGAGTTGCTGTTGTGGGTTGGGGTTTGCTTTTCAAAAGATGGAGGCGGCGCAGATAAATGGATGAAGAATGGAGAACTACTGCTTATAAAGGCTTACAAATCTAGTTTAGGGTTCGCTCATACTTGATCTAACGGGTACATGACTGACACGCATTATGATGGATTAGACGGCTGTGATATGTGCATCGTGCTTGATAGATTAGACGACTGTGATATGTGCAGCGTGTTTCGTTTTTTTGTAGGGGATCTCTACTTCAACTGGGGACATCTATCAGGATTCAAGAGTTAAACAACATTGGGATTTTGTTACTAGAGATTTGTCACTCGGCCCGGCATAAATCGTTTATCGTTTTAGTCATCTTTTGCCATTGGTATCATGTCATGTAACTTTGATGTTATTCCCTGTTGCGTTTAATTCAATCCATATTTCTGTGGTCCGATACCAAAAACATAACAAGCGGGGTGGAAGTGCATGTGTGAACTTTTTTTTTTCTTTTTCGTGCATGACAGAAAAAAATCATGAATAAATCGGTGATTTGGATGATGGAGGAAAAATGTGAACAACACAGTACATTTTATGGCTTTAAATGTGTTTAATTAGAGTTCATTCTTGCCAGCATTTTTATGGCTTTGATTCCGTTTAATTAGAGTACATTTTTCTCGGCATTTTTATGGCTTTATTATATTCTGTTTATTTTTTAGCACCTGGAGAACTGTTAAGCATAGAGCCAGCAGCTTCTTTGAGTTATGCAAGCAGTTAATGGGTAAACTGAAACTCATGGGTCAGGACTCCATTTCACAGAGTCAGCTGAGTCAAGCCTAATTCTGACCGTGTTAATCAAAAGTCCGGTTCATACTAACCATTTCTTAGCTACTAAGTATGTGTAAGACGGGTACACGTACATCCACATGATATATATATTTTGTTTTGCTTCATCTAGAGAATAGCTTCATTTTTTCATAAGCTCTTGTCTCTGGTTTCATTTAAATACTCATAAATTCTCTTGCAGTCGCCTTTGATACTGAAATGATGTAAGTTGTGATCATTTGCCTGTTCAGTTGCATGTAAAGCTGTTAAAGATTCGGCTTCACACATTTAGAAGAGGGCATAGCATCATAGATTTCTCAAGTCAAATCTTAACATATTTATTATGGCAACATGATGTACAACTTACCAAGAATTTGATTAGTATGCACACCTTTAACGCTACATTTTTTTAATAAATACCACTAATCGTCACCGTTATATCTTGTACTTTTTTTTTAATGGAAAACATACTATGTTGTATTCTGGTACGAAAGAATGTAAAGAACATTTGGGAAGAGATTAAAATAGCGGCAGTCAGGATGTTTTGGTCGAGCAGAAATACAATGTTTTTATGTTGATGCTTCGTTTGAAGAACTGGATGGCTCATATGAGATTGGTGTTGGTCACTGAGTAAATAACATGATAGCTGACATTCGGTTCTTCTCAGGAAATACCACAAGTGCGGCGTCAGCAGAATCACAGACTACTCAACGAGCAGAGGAATGGGCAAAAAAGAATGTCTTTTCCATCAAGATCAGAGCAGACTGCAAAGAAGTTGTATTTATTTTGAACAATAAAAGTCATCTAACTGTGATTGGAGAAGCAGGCATCTTGATATTAAATATGGACCTAGAGATTGTAATGGTGAAGCTGACAAGTTAGCTAATGGAGTCGTGAAATGAAAAAGTCTTGTGTATCTAATAATCCTCAGATTATTATGTCGAAATATACTGTGTTAGAAGGAATTATAAAGAGTCAAAACATTATGATGTATATGGAAGAAAAATAATTAACAAGTTGTGCAAAGTTATCCTTATATTAATCTAATTAGTGTTGAATTTTTTCCCCATGTAATTGAAAAGTCTAAGTTCCCAAACTCTACATATAGTTACACATAGATCATAACAAACACCACCTTGATTTCAACAAAATTTTAAGACAAAAATTAATATTAGTTTCAGAAACAAGATCAGATGGAGAGCAAGAATTTTTTGTTTGTAATCGTTACGGTCATTTCGGGTTTCTTTTATTCTGTTAATTCACAATGTCTACCACCACCAAGCCCACCGCCACCATCATGTAAGGTAGAGAATGAGTTGTGCTCTTTGGACAGCCAGTGCTGTGGTGGACTTATTTGCGATGCACTATTTGCCGGAGATTTGTTAAAATGTAAACCAAAACCAAAATGTAAGGGAATGGATGAGGTGTGTCTGCGGCAGGGTCAGTGTTGTGATGCTTTTATTGCGCTCGTGGTAGATGTAGACCATGCAGGGGAGTGGATGAGTTGTGTGACAACCAGGAACCATGGTGCTGTACGGGACTTGATTGTCGTCTAGTAGATGGTTCAAGTTTGTTAAAGTGTAGACCAGAATCAGACTGTATGAGATTGAATGAGTCGTGTTCGCTTCCAAAACCGTGCTGCAGTGGACTTGGTTGCGATGAGATTGGAGGAATTGGAAGCCGTGACTTCAGATGTAAAGAATGTCTGAAAGAGGGAAAATATTGTGACGTGAGTTCAACTTGTTGCGAGGGGTTAGAGTGCGATTTAATTGTTGTTCTTGGTGTGGCTACCTGTATCAAAAAGTTAGGATGATGTTCGCATATTATTGATGATTATATGGGCTTGGTTTTGTTTTATGTAGTTGATCACATATTACTACTTGGTAGTTGGATCATTTTATTTGAAGTCTCTGTGTGTTTTGCTTTGTAATACGGTTTCGTTTGTATGCTTTTCAGTTATTAATGATATTACTTGCTGCTCGCTCATTCTTTCACAAGTCTCAAGATCTTCACCAAAAATTTGTACTACTTCTGTTTTCCGAAACGATTGTACTATTAGTATTATTTTCAAAGTGGAGAAATACGTCTGGATGTATTGCATCTTTCCGTTTTCTTCTCAGTTTCAGCAGAACTAAAGGAGTCTTAGCATCTTTCCGTCTGGATAGAAACATAATTCCGAGCCCATGGTGTACATAGCATAACAGCGCCAGAAAGAAAACATACACGGATACTAACAGATATCACATGAATTTCACGAATCCCCATTAGCTGCTGCAGAAATGTCATCCGGTTATCCTTTGTGGAACAAGAAGACCGATCTTTGAATATTTGCATGAAGGATGTCTCAAGTTCATCTGGTGTTTTAGCTTTAGGAGGATTTGTGTTGGACACTGCTCGAATATCTTGACCAGGGGGTGGAGCCGGATGCAAATAGGAAGTGGCGACGGATTGGAGTGCATGAGCAGGGACTCCGAGTAAAGCAAGAGATACACTCAACAGGAACTTCTTTTCTTTCATGTTGAGCCAGCAACTTCTTTGAGTTATTCATTTTTTAATGCAAGTATGATATTTTACTAAATTCAGCTCCTTTTGTCCCCAAGCAGTGGTATAGTTAATGGTAAAAGATTCAATCAGATGGAGTACAGTGATTTTTGTAAAATTTAATTTACCAACACAAATTTTGGTGAACATTTTTGTAGCCCATTGATTTTACGTATCAAACTCGATGACACTTCATTTCCTGTAGCTACATCAGTTTATGATCATAAATGGAAATAAAATTAAAAAGAAAAGAAAATTCACTTCCAAAATTCCTCTTTAATTTTGGTAACTGATACATAGAGATCTAATAAACACATATATATATATATATATTATTCTCATCGCTAGTACACTTGGTGAAATGAAACCCAACCTAGATTTCATAGAAGAGGTTTTGAAAAAACCAAAAATCCAGAAAAAACTCACATCTCAAAACAACTCATAGAAAAAGCTTATCAGAGAAAGGTACAAAATCTTTTTTGTTTTGGAATATACAGAAAAGACATATCAGATTATTGAGAGGAGAAATCATAGTGCGAAAATGTTTTTGTTGATGATGGTAATGCTCTATTGAACCATCTTCTGCCATGGTTATGTTGCCAGCTGCGATGTATTTCAGTGACGATCAAAGATGCAGGAGTTGTTGCGTTCATGGGTTAGGGTTTGCGTTCAAAAGACGGAGGCGGCGCACATAAAATGCATGAAGAAAAGAAAGAAACTACTCCACTGCTTATAAAGTCTTAGAGCAACCACAGTCATGAGGGGGACTAAAGACCAAATGTCATACTAAAAGCTAAAAAAAATTGGCTTTTTTTGAGGTGAACCGCAATGGCAAACGACTAAAATTTAGTTTGGCGGACCTTATAACAACGCTTGAAACTGGACGCACATATTATGAGTGCTTGACGGTGAGGCGTATGTATTGTATCCGTGTGAATGAGACGCAGGTATTGTGTCCGCTTAATGTGAGGCGTATTTATTACCCACGCCAGATGCGACACGGAGATAGAAAGCACGCCTATTGAGGGGCGAACTTCATGTAGTGGGGTGTGATTTACACCAGGCGAACTTTAAAACATCGCCCCACACCATGCGAACTTTAAAACATCGCCCCATACCAGGCGAACATTATATTAGCGCCTCACAATGTATTGTATATATTTTTCTCGGCGAATTTTATAAGTGCGCCTCATTCAAACGCTTATTTTATTTCCGCTCAACTCTCGTACGTTAATTATACTCACGCCCAAAGTGAAACGGTCACTATACTCTCGCCTAAACACACACGCTCTCAATACTTACGCCCCACTATATGTTGATTTAGTCTGGGCTGACGACTACATTTAGTCTCAAACCCTAGTTTTCCAGACTAAATATACCTATGATCCGTCCCACTGCGCTACGGTTTCGGACCAAATTTGGGTATAGTCCCCAAATTTAGTCGTGATTGTGGTTGCTCTTAGAGATCTAGTTAAGGGTTCACTCATTGATCTAACGGCGGTAAAGCATATATTACTGCATATTTTGTGATGGACTAGACGGCTGTGATACGTGCTTATACACATGCTTATACAGATCCACTTTTGGGTTCACTCGTATATTTGTTACTTGATCTAACGGTTGTAATGTATATGTATAGATTAGATGGATGTGATATGCCGGGGAAAACATACCCAATCATCAGGTGTTAAACAACATTGGCAAACATCTACTTATCATCTCTGGAGAGTTCCGATGTTCATTCCGGCGAGTTCATTGCTTACCAATTGATCATTCGGATAACACTTGGTCTTTCGGCATTTCTTTTGTGGAGGAGGATGTTTTTCCATAAGAAATCCAAAAATGTTACTAGGGTTCTGGATTGTTCCTGAATAGACTGCTAAACAATCCAAAAAAAAATGGAATATCCTCTATTCAAAGCGGAGAAATATGTTTGGATATATTGGTACTTGAGATTATGTTCCTAGAGATTTGTCCTTGGACTTGTATACTCCCTCCGTCCCACATATATAGGCGGAGAGAGACAATTCTCTTAGATTAAGAAAATTGCATGGGATTGATAAATTTATATGTTTTTTCTTGTTTTGCCCTTCGTCTTATCTCCAACACAATTACCTATGTACAATAAATATGGGTATATATGGAAAATTTCATCTTGGAAAGCAAAGTCCGCCTATTTAGTGGGACAAAGAAAAACCAAAATTCCGCCTATATATGTGGGACGGAGGGAGTAAATTGCTTTTCATTGTTGTCCTGTTCTGTTTGGGGTATCGTGTCATGTAACTTCGAGGTTATTCCATGTTTATCTATTAAAAAACCAAGTCTACTTCTGTATTTTGTGACCATTCAGGTATGGCTATAGGCAGATGATCATCTATTTTCTACATCGAACTTAAGTTTCTTGTAATTTTGTGTCGTTCATTTTTCTGGTTAGTCATAGGGGAGGCATAATATTATATTAAATAGCAGGATTTTTCTTAATTCTTAATCAATTCATGTGTTCGTGATCCGACACCGAAAACACGACAATACATGTTCTCTGATCGACAATATACAAAATAGATTGTTAAAATTGTATATACTGATAAACAAATAGATATTAATGGATTTATGCCTTTGCATTTTCATTGCCCACTGCTCTTCATTTATTTTTTAAAGATATTTATCTATTATATATAGCCATGAGTCCGACTTTGTGCACCCGGTTTTAACCGGAGTGCACATTCCTCCGTTCCTGGTTGGAAGGGTTTAACTAACCGAAATTTAATTTCTTATCTCTCTTATTTTCTTAATTTTATTTTTCGTTTTTAATTAAATTACGAACTCGTTTTTAATTAAATTACGAACTTCAATGCACATTAAATGCTATTTTACCCATCTTCTTTGCTAATGCATCTAAAACTAAATCTACACAAGATCTTCAGAAGTATGATAAGCCTCAACATTATTTTGATATCTTTTTTCCTTCTTCTAATATTTTGTTGATCATCAATCAGATCAGTACATTAATTATCAATCATAAGTTTCCGGTGGTAATTTTGTTCCGCCAAACTAAAGTATGATTTAAAGACCCACCACCTTCAAGATTGAAAATAATTACTGAGTCACATTCTTTTAAATGTGATTGAAAATAACTTTCACCTCTCCCTCTCCATGCACCGTGCTGCTATCAAGCCTTAAACCCCGTGCAAGAAGGCCTTATCTTCAAATCTTCTAATTGTTATAGCACTTTTTTTAGCTAATTGTTGTAGCACGAAATCCAGTTTTCATGATAATCTAAACATTAATCAACTATAGTACCTCTATATTTGTTAAAATATGTCCAAGTCTGATTTTTTTTTTTTAAGAATACTCTGTTATAATTAGATTTAGAACATAGGGTTTGGAGAGAGAGGAATTGGACGCAGACTTGAGTACAAGAGATGAACCGAGGTTCGAGAAGACTGTTTTATGTTTACTTTGCTTTATCCAATTCCCGAAACAAAATTTAGATTTTAGTTAATTTTAATTCTATAACAAAAATATGAATAAAAGGCAAAAACTTAGTTAATGAGAAGACCAATAAGCGGAGGAGGAATGTGCACCCCGGTTAAATAGGGAGTGCACAAAGTCACACTCTATAGCCATGATTTGTGAAAAAATAATTTTTCCTAAATGTATTGAATTTTTTGGTTTGGTGTTCACATGTTTGATGAGTGGGATCGATGAAATGCAAATTTTCAATGATCTTTTTGATATTGTTTGGCGTGCTATAGAAAAGCCATCGTTTTAATACTTAATTTACCAACATTGCTGCACCTCTACTTGGGAATACCAAACGCTATCTTTTTTCTTCACATAATCTATAATTCTAGGGTCTCAGATTGCACCGTAGAGATGTGTACTCCAGCGTCGGGCAATTGCAGTGCATTCTCTCCCCGAGGCCTATGGTGGAAGTCACCTCATTACAACCCATAACTGATCAAGATATTCCAGTGGTGGCGGAGGCGCATGCAAAAGTGCATGGTTTTTACATTTTGATGTCTAGTACCGTAAAAAAGACTTCAATTAGGAAGTGAGGACTGTACCCTTTTTGATGTCTAGTCCTGACCAGATCATTAGTTTCCGGTAATGATTAAAATTGGTTCTGCTGTTATTGCACCGGAAATATATCCTAAAATTCCTAAAATAAGCAACAGGACAGAAATTGAAAAGAACAAAAATAAACTTATATTACCGGAGCCGATTCTCGTTCTAAACCCAAAATCGAACTAGTTTGCCCGAGTTCCACCGTACATAGTTTGGTTTCCTCTAGAACCTATTTTAGCAGAAATTGTTGCTGGCTATAACTCAATCACTGACTGAGTTACTAGTTGGTTTAGTATTACCAATAATTGTTTCTGATTACGTGCAAATGCAGATTGATGGTGAAATCGAGACTAAATTCATTAGAATTCCAGTCTGGAATCCGTGCCGGAAGAAAATGGTCCATTACTGTTAGCCGGTGTTTTATTTGCATAAATTGCTTTATTTGCATCAAATATATCGTAGGTACGTACATCCATATTAGAAGGAATGAAAATAAATACAATTACAATCAAAAACAAAAACAAAAATTCAAATCCAAAATTCCTGTGTTTAATTTTAGTAACTGGTTAAACTGATACACATAAATCTAATAAATCGCAAGAGTACACACTACTAGTGGAGGAGGCATACAACTTCGTGACATGAAACCCAAGCAGGATTCTGCAAAAGAGGAAACCCAGTTACAAAGATAGGTAGGAAACACCAATCTTCTCTGTATTCGGTAATCACTAGGGCAGTGATTTCAAATTATTGAGAGGGAAAATCATAGTGCAAAGATGTTTTTGTTGTTGATGATGATGCTCTATTGATCCATCTATTGCCATGATCATGTTGCTGCTGCGATGTATTTTAGTGATCATCATAGATGAAAGTTGCTTTTGTTTGAGCTAGGGTTTGCGTTTGAAAGAAGGAAGCGCAGATAAATGGACGAAGAAAAGAAAACTACAACTACTTATAAAGGGTTTTGGTTTAGGGTTCACTTGTTTTCTCATTGATCTAACGGCTGTAGCTTATCTATGCAGATTTACTTATTGATAGATTAGACGGCTATGATATGTGCTTGCATTTCAACCGGGGACAACATGAGTATGGTCAGGTATTACACAGCATTGGGCTAGGCACATTAGGGGCAAGCTTCTAATTATCCTCTCCGGCGCCAATTCCGGAGAGTTCATTTTTCCATAAGAAATCAAAAATTGTTACTAGGATTGTGGATTTTTCTAAGCTCATTCACCTGACAGGGACTCAGAACTCCATTTCCCAGAGTCAGATGAGCCAAGCCTAATTCTGACCGTGTTAATCAAAAGTCCGATTCATATTAAGCATTTCTAAGCTACAAGTATGTCTGGGGAGAAATATTGTGGCATTGATTTAAATTTACCAACACAAATTTTGGTGACAACGTTTTTCTAGTCCATTGGTGGTGCTTAATTTTTCAACAATTTCCCGCATCAGACTCAAAGAAGGAGAAAAAGACAGTGACAGACAACAACTTCAAGATTTAGAAATATTCCAAATGTCCCTATGGATGCTAGTAAAGTTGGTGATAACTAGTGCCGGAGATGGGCTTGAGAGTCTGGAATTAGTAATATCTGTTGGGCTACAGAATGGTGAGTTGGATGGGAACGATTCAAGGTCAAAGGTCTTGTAACTCAAATAACTCAAGCAATGTCAGACTGGAGTGAAAACATGATACAACTCTGTCTGACATAATCATTAGAAATCCAATCTAGCTAGTATTCATTGTTTCACAGTGGATGGATCACTTAACTCCTAGCAAAGGAGCACTGAAGAAAATGTGATCCATTAACACTTCCAGTATAAAGACAGATGAAAAGTTTCTCTAGGAGAGGTTTTCATCTTATATATATTTTCAAAATAAAAAATAAAATTCACTTCCAAAATTCCTTTTGGTAATTGGTTAAACTGATACATCTGTAGAAATCGCGTGTACATTTGTTTACAACTTTGTAGTTGAAACCCACATATACGCCTGCAAACAAAAGGTGGTGCACGTGTACGGACACGTGTACGTGTCCC
>JAJJWW010000114.1:0-18494 GCA_023531295.1 Papaver armeniacum
GTGGAATCGTTATTCCGCAGGCGAGTGACATGGGAGTCGAGCCAAGTCAATATAAGGGCTGCCATTTGGTTGGCACTTATCCTATTTATGGGTGCCCAGAGTCATTCTGGATACCCCATATCTACTTCACCGAAGTTGGTATAGCCAGTCTCATACCTACACAAAACCCTCGAAATTGAGAGAAGTCAATCATTTGCATCTGAAAATTAGAAAAGAAATGAAACCATCTACTGTCGCTAACTAAGATGGAGAGATCGAGAAGATGAGCTATTTCTGAACTGAGAATGAGAGGAGAAGAAACTCTTGATATTGTTGTTGTGATTACAAGTTCAGAGAGGATGAATTTGGAGGCTTTATTAGGGTTCTCGGGATTTAAAGAAGTTAGGGTTCGATTCAGGTTTTATATGATGAAAGATGGTGTTTGTTATGGTGTTGAGAGGATCAGGAAGAATGGGTTTCTTTGAATTTGTGATTGAGAAAGGGAGTCTGACGCTGCTATGAAGAAATTGATGTAAAAATCTGAGATGGGTTGCTCCTGCAATTCGTATTTGAAGAGAAGAAATGGTCAGTACTGATAGATCCATGAGATTCAGATTAATTGGAGTTTACAAATGCTTCCAGTGATATGGGGTTGTTCTCAGGGTTTGAGAAATGGAAGAATGGCAGTGAAGATGATGGTTGCAGCTGAACACAAGAGTTGTTGTTGGTTATGGTAGTTGGAGTCTGTTGGTGGCATTGAGAATGAGCTGCAGAAAGTGTGGGTTTGTGCAAATGGGAATGAAATTGAGTTGTTACTGCTGAGTTTTGAACTGAAACATGGAAGGAGATGGATAAAAGGGTTTGAATTCAAAAGAGTCAGAGAGAATATCAGGGTTGTTCTCTGATTCGTACAAGTGTTGCTTCCGTGGTTGTTTGTGGCAGTATCTGGCAATGACTGAGATAAGTTCAAGTCCTGGAAGAAATGGAGTATGGGCTATGAATGAATGTGAATTATTTGAAGGGAAGGAGTTGTGTGTGATCTGCAATATACAAGCAGCACACAACCTTCACCAGTGATCAAGACGCCTACAAACTGTTCAAGCATATGTCTGAACCACTGCGACTAGCTCACTTTACACAAGGGGTTACAATGATCGGTACTACGGTGTTGCTGCCATGATCGATAAAGGAGGAGCTACAGAGTATGGGTGATTAGTTTGAGTCCGAGTGAGAAAAGAAATGAGATTTTTCACCTAAGATAAACTCAGGGAAAGACAGAAAATAGTGTGCGTTGCTTCCATGGTTACGCGAGTGATGGCAGTAATGATCGGTGGATGGGAGTTTTTTGATGTTAATGATTCGAGTAGGGTGCCAGAAAAAATGTGTTACTGAAGTGTGGTGGTATGAACCTAAGAGTGCAGGCAGAGATGTATTGAAGTGATTACATGGAGATGGTAGAAGTCAGTGATGCAGAATAAAGGATTCGAATGAGAGTTGGAACAGAAGCTGAGCTGGTATGCTAAGGCGAACTATGTTTTGCAGCTGGTGAAGCTTAATTATTAAGTTTGAACTACAGGGAAGAATGGATGGTTTCGTGGGTGTTTGATTGAATCTGGTGGTGGCGATTTAAGCTGAGACTGCATATGGATAATGGCCTGTGATGGTTAATTGCAGGTGATGGATTGTGCGAGATTGCAACACGGAATGGAGTTACAGGTGAAGATGCGAGCTGGTTGTTACAATGGGTTAAGCTGTTGTGCCAAGTGAGTTGCAGTGGTGGATGAAGTGCATGTACTGCACAATGGAGCTGTAGTTCAGTGTGGTGGTCATGGGCTTGACTGAAGGGAAACAGGTGGTGTTGCTGCTGGAATATTTCGAGCCGAGAAAATAAGAAGCTGGGAAGTTGTAGGTGCAGAGGTGGTTATGAGTCTCAACTGGAGTGTAGGGGATGATTAGTATGATGAGTTGAAGCATTGCAGTTCATCTGGTAGGAGTTGGCGCAACAGAAGATTATAGCTTGCAAGAGCTCAGGCCTTTGGCCAAGACCAGTCAGCTGCTGAGTTAGCACTAACTCAGATCTGACTTATCTGATTAGGTTCATGACATCACTGAGTTGAATCCATTGACTCGGGTTTGACCGAGTTAGATCGGTTGACCCGAGTTAGTTAGTTTGACCGGTGACCGGGTGGACTTTGCCGGTCACCTGAAGTTGATTTAGGTCACTCCTCCAAGCAAAATTAAGCCATAATACCCGCTTTTCCGGTGACATATTTTTGGGCATATTTTCTACATGGGTTTTTCTCACATATGGGCTTGGTGGACTTCTATCTATTGGACTTTGAAGACTAGACCTAATTTTGGAACAAGAGGAGCTATAAAAGAGAAGTTTTTCTACAACTTTATGACATATTATTCTTGGAAGCTAAGGAGAGAGCCGCTTTTGTTTACACTACTAGGGTTTGGTTTTGTTCATCTTCTTCTTTATTCAATTCATATTTTTGTGATGAACTCCATAGCTATGAGTAGCTAAATTCTATATTATTGGTTAAGGATGTAGTCCTATTTCTAAAACTTGTGTTTGATTTATGTATTAGTTTTCTCTCTTGATTATCGTTCACATCTCTACTGTTTTAATATCACATGATTGATGTATTGTGATAGGATTAGATGTTTGTTTAGTTGAGTGGCCAATAAATTCAACTTGCATCCTTTTCCGTAGCTATTTTAGGGTTTTTCATCGAGTGATAACCCTGAATACAAGTAGCATGATATGTTTACGGTTTGTAGTGATACACTCTCGTAATCATATGTAGAGATTGACCATTGTCCGAATTGTTATGCGCAATGTATGACAATTGCATTGATTAGCCTATTTCTGAAACTTAATGCTCCTAGGAATTGAACTTAATTAGCGCAAGGCGTTAGGTTATTCTTTAGGTAGAATTCACATACGCTGACTCTAATGTGTGTGTTGATGAATTTAGGAAATTAATAGATTATCTTGCGCTCTTGATTCTCTAGGCTTTTGATAATATAAGAGATTAAATCGTAATTCTAATCATATATGCAAGCACATGTCTAAGATTGAAGATGAATTCCTTGACCAATATCTCTCTCTATTGATTACTTCCTATAATTTATTTTGTTCTTAATTTACTTTTATTGCTTACTTAAAAATCAGAAACCCCCCACAATTGGTTACTTAAGGAAATTGAATACATAATAACTACAATTGCCTCTCTGTGGAAACGAACTCTTTCTTATCATATACTTTAGGAAAATGAAATTATTTTTGACGCATACGACAGCGATCACATAGCATCATCTAGCATATGTGGTTCCTCTGGACAGTCGGGATCTTGACATTGTAAATACCCGAGCTTTTACGGTTGTGATTCAATCACCATTCTGATGCGTGAACAACCTTTCCACGGACACTTTTGAATACATCCGAGGACATTGCAATGGACAAACCTCTTTTGCTTCGACACATAATATTTGCTTCGCTTTGCCTTTAGAAAACATGATAGATGTTGAGAAAGAAATATGTTGGTTTGGTTGAGCATAAAACCTAGTGCTGTATTTATAACAAAAAAATAGGCGTTGGTAATTCAAACGGGCGGTTTTAGTAAAGTCGCGCGGTTTTACTACAAACGCCAACTCCTATGGTAATTCAAACGGGCGGTTGTAGTAAAGGCGCGTGGTTTTACTACAAACGCCAACGGCTAAATTTCCAATGACTCAATTTTCTTTTTCGACCTATATTCTTCCCGTCTCCAAAATCACATCTTTTTCTTCTTCTTTTTTTTCTAAAACTCTTATGGTGGGTTTGGATGTATAATTTTAAAGGTGGAATTCATGGATCCAGTGGATTTGGTGGAATTACGTTTCCCTTTGTATGTTTGGTTGCCCGAATCCTTGGAATCACGTTTCCTACGGGATTCAGTTTTCCAGCAAATCCTCCATATGGAGTCCGACCCCTCCCCCCTAAGATTTGCTGGGAAACTTATCAAGGGATTTATTGACCCGCTTTTTTTAGACTCTAAATCCCATATATATGCAATTTTAAGATTTGAGGGTAATGCCAAACGGTACAAAGACTTTAATACAAGAAAACTCTATAAATCCTAGGAATTTATATTGAGTTACCAAACACTCAAGGAATTTACATGATTCCCATAATTTATAATCCCATGGGATTATAAATTCCTGGAAACGATGAATTCTGCAAACAAACCCACCATTAATCTCTCTCACTCTGCAGAAATGTCTATTAGAAATCGTGGTCCCAAGTTTACTGAAGAAGAGGATATAACTTTATGCAAAGCATATTTTTTTCATTTTCATAGGGTAATCACTGGTATGGGCTTTCAAGACGGTTCTTTTTGGGAGAACGTTTTTTCAATGTTCGTCTCACTGACGGGAAACCCAGGAAACTGAGATGCTCGTCGATTGCGTGCTCGTTTTCAATCTATTAGACTTGCATTCCAGCCATTTCTTGCTCTGGTAATGGAAATTGATCGAGAAAAGTTCATCGGTGTAATTGAAGATGAAGTGATCCAAACAGCTCTTGATAATTGGGAGGAAGCTCACGGTAAACATTTTCGTTACGAAGCATGTTTTAGAATTTTAATAGATGGTCCATCTCAAGCACATCTGTACTGCACTCGAATGCCGCTCCCGGTCTTTATAATGGAAGAAGATGTTACTCTTGTTCGATCTTGGTTACATCGTATGATGAGACCAATGAACAGTGACTATTTATGGGAAAGAGTATTGGGACATTTTGTAGCATCGCGGAACGAAACCATAAGAAACAGTAAGAGCCTAGAACTAAGAATGGCATTCATCATTAAGGAAGTCAAACATTATACGGAAGTTTTGTGGATGGTTTACCGTAGCCATTCTAGACTATCCAATGAAGAACTGGTGAGTATCTTATCTTTGTCCTCATGGACTCAACTGCATCATAAATATCTGAACTTGTTGTTTATCTGTTTTACAGAAAACCATCGCTCAGACCAAGTTTAATGAAGAAAGCGGAAGAGAGTTTAAGCATTTTGAATGATATGAACTCTACAGAGAGAATGTCGCTGGATTTGATGTAGTTTGATGTTTTTGTTGTGGTTTATTAAAATGTAGTTTGATGTTATTTGCAAGTTTAAATTGTAATAAATTTCGCTTAATCTGAAGTGGAAATCTCTATTTTAAAAGCTAAATATTTTCATTCATTGATGCCAATTCTTTTACAAGATATAAACTTATTAGGCAATAATAAAACGTACTAAACAACTTCAATAATACAAGTTTTAGCCTCATGTTTATCTTCATTTGACGTATCTTCCATTCAACGCGCTCTTTGACAGTTTCGCCTTTGTTTTTGAATTTTTTGTTGTAAGCTTTCAAAACTGGAGCTCTTCTTTGCCTTTTAGCGGAACATTTTCTTGCAGCAACTTCAAAAACTTGCACTTCCCTCTTACAATTTTCAATCTTTTTAAAACTCCCACATATCTTAGAAACAACAGCTTCAAGTTTTGTATCGCAAAAAAGTGTGATCGCCGCGTTTATGTTTCGAACGCCAGCATGTGTATTTCCAACGCCTGCACTTTTACTGCCAACGCCAGCGTGTGTCTCAAGCTCGGGCGCTTGATGATCAACCTCCCAATGCTTTACCACAATGGAAAAGCCTGTTTGGCCATCCACCTGACTCAACAAAAAAAATGGATTTGCCCATTGCCATAGGAATTGCCCTTAAGCTTGGGGTTCAGAGACCTCACATGTTTAAGATCAGTTGAAATCCTCTCGTTTCCTAGAACTACTCTAACATGTTAAGTAGGAAGCTGCATAGACAGTGCCCGCAAAATGAGTACTCTGGTAAAGTGATTCTAGATTAGATGCCAAGTCTCTTCACTGATGACATTTAATCATAACTGTTTTTTACTCAAAAAGGACAATGTTTATTAAGAAAAAAGTGGGGAAGTGTGGGTTTCACAAAGAAGTGAAAAACACTAAAAACATGATACAAAGAGAAATACTAGCCAAGACCAAATTGCAGATTTGCAATATATCATACATTTCTCAGTTGAAAAAGAATTCCAAAATTTTCTAACAAAAAGAAAGCTCTAACTCAGGCCCAGCCAGCAAATTCTTTGCATGATTTGTGCTTTTACTTTTTATACAGATTAAATAATACATGCGTTTTCTTAACAGTTATGAACATCTATAAATATACTTCTAATCTCTATTTCCAACTTCTTCAACTCATTCTATGACAGAAGTTGGAGATAAAGAGGATTTGCAAATTGTTGATTATCTCTCACCTTGGGCCAGAGAGCTCCATTGCTTCAACCTCCAACGTCGACTCATCTAAGAAGTCTGAATATCTCTGTTGTGGGTTGTCCAAGGATCGATACTTTGGTGTATCAACCTTTTGCGAGGCTTCCCATTTCTCGGCAAGGCCATCACCTTCTAGCATTCTCAAAACCTCAGACATCTTCGGCCGGTAAGAAGGGTGAAATTGTGTACATAAAAGAGCAACTTGAACCATCTCTTCTACCTCAACCCTATCGAAATTGTTCCTTAGATCTTTATCTACCATCAGATTGAGTTTTCTCTCATGATGAAGTTTTTTGACCTGCAAAAATAGTATCATTTACGATTAGACAAGATCCAAAATATTTTTAATCTGCACACTTGCAGAGTGTCATTTTGCGACAAAGTTCCTCAAACAGAATCCAGGAGAGAGAGAGAGAGAGTACCCAATCAAGCATTACACCTTTCTGGTTCACTGCTCGTCCAAAATCTAGTGCCTTTTGACCTGTGATCAGCTCTAACAGTAAGATACCAAAACCGAACACATCTGTCTTATCTGATGACTGCCCAGTTGATAAGTACTCAGGGGCTATGTGCCCAACAGTTCCACGAACAGCTGTGCTTACGTGAGAGTCATGATGGTCCAAGAGCTTTGCTAATCCAAAATCTCCAACAACTGCTTCGAATTCTTCATCGAGAAGTATGTTTGCTGCTTTCACGTCACGATGTATAATTCTAGGATCACACTGCTCGTGCAAATACAGTAACCCCCGAGCTGTTCCTAATGCGATCTTCTTACGCCTTGACCAGTCTAAAGCTGGCTTGCCAGGAAGCTGATCTGCAAAATCATGTAAATTTGTAGACTCATAAGTATCTTAATAAAGATATATAATATGCTTTACAGACCGAGAGCAAAAATGAGGGGACAATGGGAGGACAGAGGGAGCGATTCAGACTGTTGGATCGTGTGGCCGTCACACGTGTAATAAATGTCTCCCTTGACTGTGTATCAGGAATTAAGGATTCCTAATGCTAACATATCAGAAAAGGAATGAAGAAAGATCTGGTAAATACCGAGGGTATTACCTCTTAAGCGAGATGCGACACTTCCATTAGGCATAAAGGGGTAAACAAGGAGACGTTCGGTATCTGTCATGCAGAACCCACATAGACGGAGTAGATTCCGATGGACTGCCAAGCTTATCAGTTCAACTTCTGTTTGGAATTGGACTTCACCAGCGACTGCATTATAATCTTTCAACCTTTTAACGGCTACCACAGTCCCATCTTGCAAGCATCCTTTGTAAACAACTCCAAACCCACCCGTTCCTAAAATATTCTTCGGATTGAAATGGTCAGTGGCCCCTCTAAGCTCCTTAAATGAATACTTCCTCAGATGACCCAAGCATACTTCTGGATCATATTGATCTGCTAAGAAATATATATAGCCGTGGAATGTGAGAAAAAAAATCATTCGCTCGCTTTTGGAATAAGTTAATCAGCAACATTAATACACAAATTGATATGTATAGTAGGTGCCCAAGTTGGAGCACTCATAATCTGCACCTAATGATCTCAAAACTGCAAATAGATGAAGTACTAACCATTGACATCAAAAAATATCTGCTGGTTGTGTCTGTATCTCCACCAGAGAAGAAATCCCACAACAACGATAACTATAAAAACAGATCCTATACTTGAAGCAAATGCAATAACTATGTGGTGGGTTGTTCGTACCCCTGCCTCTGGTTGTTCTGAGAATAGCAAGGAATTATCAATTGCTTAGAACAGTCAATGAATAAAAGCAGCCAAAATCTTCCAAATATATAATAAATGCTAAGAACAAAACTTTATTAAAGTCACCTTTCGGAGCATCTGGTAGAAATGAAAGTGTCTCATCAGGCGAGACAGCAGAACAGTTATGTCCTGAATTTGATCCACATATTAATGGATTTCCAATAATTCTGAAGCGAAAAACATGAAACAAAAAGAAAAGATAAAGAGTGTGATGTAAGAATATTTTTATACACAGAAATATTCCATTGGGCCATGTAATAATTTTGGTTAATTATAGATTATTGCTAAATTATGGCAGTTACCATTTATGGGATTATTTCCTAATACCTCTTCTTTGATGGACGGTCGAGATCTAATGATATAACTAAACCCGAGGAACTTGGTTCTCCTTCTACTTATAAAAGGAACACAATAGCCATTAGTATTGGGTTCGAGAATTTACAATTCATAACATAAGAAGTGAAGAAGGAGAAACCATGACCTCCACAAGGTATTACTGCTATCACTAGTTGATCAACGATGAGCTACGGAATAACATTATAAGGTATTTCTCATAAATCATTTTATGTATATTTATTGTGTGATTATCATGAAGTTCAACGATCCTAATTAACGATCTATAAATTAAATCTTAAAGTTGGCATCTAGAGCTTGTGTTTAGAACTCATGATCATCCGATAACGATATGCGATAACCGTGTTACCTTTTAGATATGACCCAACTCACGTTTGTATGCTTAATTTTCACGACGACTCAAAACCAATATAATGAGAATCAGAAAAATGAAGATCGCCGCTGTAATAGTTAGCTAGGTTTTTCATTTTCTCTGAAATGTTTAGGAGAATATGGTGAACATGACGTGGCACAATCGTATATAGGTGCATTATTTTTCTCAGTCAAAACTTCGGTGAATTTGGACCGACAGGTGATGAATGTCTTATTAATTCCTTCCCTGTTTAAATGTGAAGTTACATTTTTAATGGGTATTAAAGATATTAGCATTAATGGGTATTAAAGAAATAATATATTAGGCATATTTGTGAAATTTGATGAGGGGGTCAAATATTATGGAATGTCTTTATTTTTCATGGGCCATACCGGTCAAGTTGTGTGTCTACAAAAAAAAAAAAAAAAAAAAGGAGCGCATGTTTTGTTTGTTTAAGAATATGGACTCATGAAACTATTTTACGTTGTGTCTTTAAAATTACAGAACTTGGGCCTTAGATTAAATGGCCCGTTTTGCTAGCATAATTCTATTTTTGCTAATTAAGAGGTTATAAACAATTATAGTTCAAACTTAAGCTATTTTTTAAATTTGTTCATCACCGAACAGATTTATGAATTGAACCGATTTACAGTTAAAACCAATTTTAATGACAATGTTAAAATATATGAAATGGTTTTTTTACATTAAGAAATGTAAACTAACTAATATGCTTCCGCTTTGTCGAAACACTAAAACGATTTTTTATCGAATTTCATTATAACTTTTTATGATCAAAACCATTTTCTGACACCATTAAATTTGTGTGTGCATTATGATATGGTTTGTGTGCTTGTGCGTTACGGTATAGTTTCTCTCACATTATTGTTTTTCTTTGAATTTTATGAGATTATACTTAAAATTATTATGGGACTCTTTAGTTATCACCACAGTGATACTAGGGTGTTAGATCTCAGTATAATCATAATGTTATTATGAGCATGAATTTGTAAACCGTAAAGTGTAGGTTTTGCAGTTATCGACATCATGTGATAATGACATTATATTAGTTGATTGGCTATCACCACAGTGATGTCAAATCACTTTTGGCCATGATTACAGTTTTTCTAATGCTTGTAATATTGTTTTTTCTTAAATATATTAGAACAGAATTTACCCACAGGAAATTGGAGTTCATTTATTTAAGAAAACATTGACTGATATGATTGTTGATCATACATTATGGATATGAACTGATTTGAATCTTGAGGGTGTCTTGTGTCATTATGTTTCACTTTTCTCCCAATGTTGATGATAATTTCAATTGTACATATAAAGTTATTGTGCTTAAGATTCTTAGGTCATAATTCTTTAGTTATCACCACAGTGATACTAGAGTGTTTTATCTTAGCAATAATAATAATTTTATTGTAAGCACGAATCTATTTAAGCCGTAAAGGCAAGGTTTAGTAGTTATTATGGCATTATTTGAGTTGTTTGGCTATCACCACGGTGATGTCAAATAATTTTTCCAGTCATAATCGTTATCATGTCAAGTGCTTATAATATTGTTTTTCTTAAATGTATTAGAACAACAATTACCCACTGTGTAATTTGAGTTCACATGTTTAAGATAACATTGAAGTGTACAATATCTGATCATACATTATGGTAATTAAATAATTAGCACATGATTTTACGTTATTTCTTAAAAGTGCATAAAAGAAAATTTACATAAATTAACTCATTATCGAGTTGAGTAACCTATTACGATTTTTTTCATATTTTCATGAATATTTTTATTATGTTGTCCAAAACTTATTGCATCCTCTTATGAAATTGAGGTTTTATTTTTGATAAATTTCTCCATATTTCTGAAAATGATATTCATCGACTATTTAATACCTTTCATATTAATTCATCATATATCCGTTATTTATCATGATCTTTAAGTTTGTATCATATTTAAATGAGCGATGCATCAAAGAATTTTTCTTCAACGAAATTTCATTATTGAATTATATTTATAGACTTGCTTCATGCTCGATTTTGGTTTAAGAAAAGGTTCATTATGTTTGGATATTTTTCGATTATAGGGTGTTGATATTTTTTCACTATTTATGTATGGCATGCTTTTGAATAAATGTTCGTAATTGATGTTTTAGGGTTACTCATTATTGTTTATAAGCGACTAAATTTATGATCAGATCAAGTATGTCCATATCATTGAGTGGACTGTGCAATATCACAAGAAAAGTTAGTGTGATATTTGCAATAGTACATGTTTGTTGGATAGTTTAGTTATCACCACAGTGATGCTATGCTCTTATCTGGTAAGTGTTGTATATTTTGAGTCCTCTTAGTTTGACTTAACGATTAGAACAATGCTGCTCACAAGTAATTTTTCTTCACACGTTAAACAAGCATTAAGGTTATGTAAATGTTTCATATACATGTGAAATAATAGCCACCCGCAGGTGACTACAATTCACATTATATTAGGTTGAACATATTTAGAATTATTGGAGTTTGTTAATACATTTTAGGACGTGAGTTGCCCACAGGTGATTCTAGTTGTAGTATTTGACAGACATAATGTTGAATTATGAGAATGTAAAATATCCACAGATATTTTCATGTCTCACATTGTTCCTTGATAAGGTTTTACCCACAGGAGAATCTAATCTTATTGAAGGTATGTAACTATTGTAAGCTTAATTGTCATTTTATCTCTATTATAAATTTCAACTTTTGTTCTTATTAATTGTATATTATGATTATTCTGTAGACTTTTAATGGTCCAGTTTTTGGAAGATAAAATTGTTTATCACCTGATGATTTTTCGTTATCGTGTAAATCTATCGATTGCATTATGAATCTCAATCCATGGATGTTTTATCGAACATTCATTATTGAAATTGAGAGGCAATTATAGATAAAGTGAAAATCATAAAGTCTGACAAAGGTGGTGAATATTGTGAAAGGTATGACAAAACAGGATAATATCCTAAAGCTTTTGCATAATATCTTCAAAAGTTTGGAATTGTTCCTCAATACACAAGGCCAACTTATCCTTGGCATAATAGTGTATATCAAAAGGCTAAATCATACTTTTATGAAAATGGTTAGAAGCATGATGAGCCATGCATAATGGCTATACATTTGTGGATGTTTGTTCTTTCTGCAACTGTGTAATTTAAATAGATTTCAAGTAAAGCAGTTTCAAAGACACACTTTAGACCAGAAAGGCTGGAAACCTAGTTTAAATCACATTTAAGTTATGGTTGTTCAGTTGGAGGTGAGGGCTTGCATTCCAAGAATGAAAATTGGATTTGAAAACTATTACTGGTTCATTGGTTTTCCTAAATAATCCAAATGGTATTCATTAATGTTCTAACCGTAGTATGAGACTTATTGAAACCGAAAATATAAATTCGTTAATGATGGCATAATCAGTGGGAGTACGTGGATATATTTGTTCAAGAAATCATGATAATGATCCCTTAATTTAAGATCTCTACAGATATTGTGAATCTTCTCATTATTAGAATGTTAGATAATGAAAGACCACAAATTACTGATCCAATACTCCATAATATAACTACTGCCAATAAAGAAATTTTTTGATAACAACATGAACCAGCATTAAGAGGGTCTCAACAGAGATTGAAAGAAAGTTATTCATGTTGTTTCAGTGTTTTTCTTACAAGAATTTATTACATTTTGATATGGAATGGCAAAGACTCGGTTTTCGGTTCACAAATATTATGTGTAATAATTTTGATTAATGGATTGATGCTATGTGAGCAAAAATCATTGGTTGAAAGCCAAGTCTCGGATATTGTTTAATTGCTCGAAAGACACAAATCAGTTGTATGAAAGTGGGTCTTTCTGACCTAATACGTCTATAATAGCAATTTTAAATGGTATAAAGCAAGACTTATTGCCAAAGATTTTACTCTGAAACGATGCATTGATTATAAATAAGTTTTTCTCTCGTGTCAAAGAAAGACTTATTAAGAATTATCATAGTATTATTAGTAGCTCAGTATGACCTAAGAGTTGCATTAATTAAATGTGAAATAGCCTTTATTAATGATAAATTTTAGTCTACAAATTTTAGAAATCAAAGTATGAAATTTAAGCAGCCTCCCATAATGGTATATGAAATTCAACAAAACTATAAATGTTTCAAGTTTTGGATGAAATTATTACAGATTTATGCATATACCTCAAGATCAGTGGGAGAAATTCATATTCTTGGTCTTGTATGTTAAGACATACTACCTACGAGTAGTGATCTTGACTTTATGCATATCTCTATATTTTTTGAAAATGATATTCATTGACTATTTAACACCTTTCATATTAATTCATCATATATCCGTTATTTATCATGATCTTTAAGTTTGTATCATATTTAAATGAGCGATGCATCAAAGAATTTTTCTTCAACGAAATTTCATTATTGAATTATATTTATAGACTTGCTTCATGCTCGATTTTGGTTTAAGAAAAGGTTCATTATGTTTGGATATTTTTCGATTATAGGGTGTTGATATTTTTTCACAATTTATGTATGGCATGCTTTTGAATAAATGTTCGTAATTGATGTTTTAGGGTTACTCATTATTGTTTATAAGCGACCAAATTTATGATCAGATCAAGTATGTCCATATCATTGAGTGGGACTGTGCAATATCACAAGAAAAGTTAGTGTGATATTTGCAAGTGTACATGTTTGTTGGATAGTTTAGTTATCACCACAGTGATGCTATGCTCTTATCTGGTAAGTGTTGTATATTTTGAGTCCTCTTAGTTTGATTTAACGATTAAAACAATGCTGCTCACAAGTAGTTTTTCTTCACACGTTAAACAAGCATTAAGGTTATCTAAATGTTTCATATACATGTGAAATAATAGCCACCCGCAGGTGACTACAATTCACATTATATTAGGTTGAACATATTTAGAATTATTAGAGTTTGTTAATACATTTTAGGACGTGAGTTGCCCACAAGTGACTCTAGTTGTAGTACTCTTGGTCTTGTATGTTAAGACATACTACCTACGAGTAGTGATCTTGACTTTATGCATATCTCTATATTTTTTGAAATTAATAAAGGATATCAATGAAGCTTACCATGTGATAGTAATATCATATGGATTACTAAAGCTTTCATATAAGGCATATATCAAATATTCAAGGAATTTTGAAATAATAACAGATTTAACAGATTTTATTTCATGTTGGATAGAAGATATAAATTTAGTCTTCATTACGTCTTAATTCTGATATGAAACTTATAACAAGTTGTTGATATGTTAACTAAATGCCTAAAGAATCGAAGAACAAATTACAGGAAAGCTATCAAGAATTTTGAGATACTATTTTAACTTATGTCTTATAATTAGTTAGCAAACCCAACAAGATTTAATTGGGTTTTCAGACTTCAGTTTTTGTGGATGTATGGATTCTATAAAGGAAGAATCCCTTAATACTAGTCCCACAATTGAGTTTGAATATTTATGACTGCTATACTTAAAGACTTAAGGTTTGTCTCTACATTGCTGAAATTTATCGTCTTAGCTTCGCAGCATTAAAGCACGATATGTATACGAAGGGAACAAAACACATGAACCTTGAGTATATATGCGTGAATTAGGAAATTCAGAAACAATAGTTGTTCATTTATCGCTTAAGCACAATTGCATTCGGATATGCACTTAATGAATAATTATCTTTTATGACCTCTTAAGAAAAAATTAAAATCTCAGGTATGTGGGAGTAATTGATTATTGAACTCAGCTAATTTATGTGCTTACTTTTGGACACTTTTTGAGCTCTTATTAATGTTATTCTGAATTATTTCTGTATCCATGTTTAGTATACACTTATGTGAATGGATGAATGTTAACAGAAATAGTCTTTCTTTTGAAGACATCACTGGACCATTATGATATCCCAATGTAAGGCCTCTTCCTATGGGTATGCCAAACACTGATATTTGGCATATATGCACCCACTATGGGTATGCCAAACTGCCAAACTCATATGCCAATATGTTATTCCTGGCATATAAGCATAGGAGACAGAGTTTCCATCGAGCGATAGAGATTCTATCGCTTTGCTGAGCGACAGAGACTCTATCGCTGGCGATATTCTCTTTATCTCCAGCGATATTCACTTTATCTCCGAGTAATTTTATATCTATATAAATTATCCTTCTCTCCTACTTTTTCATTATTCTAATATATTTTTATATTTAAAGGGTCCCACTAAATATATTATAACACTAAAATTTTTATAAATACCCCACCACACAAACACAAATATATTTTTTACTCATTAGGGTCCCACCCAACACTATTAAATATATGTTTTTAATCAAGTTTGGCATATCTACCATAGTGGGGAAACTCATTTGCCATGCCACATGGCATGCCAAACAACATTTTTTTGCCATACCCATAGGAAGAGGCCTAAGGCATGATTAAGTAAGTTGTTTGTGTTATGGTACATGGAAAGGAACATGTTGATAACAAGACAACGTGCCACCGCCATGACTCGCATCAGTGATTTGCTTGGTTAAGGTATTATGTTTAAACCATTAAATTTTATTTAGCAATTACGCGCGCTTATGTTTTCTACGATTAACCATTATATAAATTATCTCATGGACCAGTGGGAGAATGTAAGAATATTTTTATACACAGAAATATTTCATTGGGCCATGTAATAATTTTGGTTAATTATAGATTATTGCTAAATTATGGCGGTTACCATTTATGGGATTATTTCCTAATACCTCTTCTTTGATGGACGGTCGAGATCTAATGCTATAACTAAACCCGAGGAACTTGGTCCTCCTTCTACCTATAAAAGGAACACAATAGCCAGTATTGGGTTCGAGAATTTAGAATTCATAACATAAGAGGTGAAGAAGGAGAAACCATGACCTCCACAAGGTATTACCGCTACCACTAGTTGATCAACGACGAGCTACGGAATAACGTTATAAGGTATTTCTCATAAATCATTTTATGTATATTTATTGTGTGATTATCATGAAGTTCAACGATCCTAATTAACGATCTATAAATTAAATCTTATATGTGAAAGACAATGAGAAAACATAACCTCTGCAATAAACAATAGGGTGAGTAATTTGAAGAGAGGGAGAGAGACAGAGTTTTACTTGAAAGTTCTCGCAGATACTTTTGGCAAGGAACCACTAAGATTGTTGTAAGAAAGGTCCCTACAAGCCAATTTTCATACGGAATAGTGAGTTTGCAGATTCATGCTATAAACACAGAAACATAATCATTATCAGAAGTAGTAGCAGAGCTGCAAATAGAAATCTAAGTTAAAGAACATGACTCTTACACAAGTGTGAGACCTTCAATGATGGAAAGCGATTCAGGGAAGGGTCCATTAAGGCTGTTGTTATTGAGTCGTCTGATTCACACCAAGGCAAATTAGAAAAAGATTAATATTCAGCTTTAGTTCATGTGGTAAAAACAAATATAAGATGAAGGTTTAGAGGCTAGACACCTAAGAAACCAGTTTGCTTTCACTTCATAGACTAGTTATGGACAAGAAGCAACATAAACTCCTACACACTCACAGATAATTCAGGTTCCCAAGGTTTCCGATAGAATGCGGAATCACACCATTAAATTTATTATTTGATAGATCAAGAGTCTGTAGCTTCTTCAATTTCCCTATATCAGTTGGAATAGAACCAGATATGTCGTTATTTTGCAACAATCTGCAATCGAAAAGGGGAACATCATTAAACACAAATCCTATAAGACTTTATTTGCATTTGGCATCAAAACATTGTACTACTTCTATAGTTTTACAGCAGTATTTGTGGGTTCAACTTACACAGATTGCAGGTAACTGAGATTTCCAATTCCCGGCGATAAAGACCCAGACAAGCTCTGACTAGGGAACCCCCTGATTATAGAAATCCATAAAATAAGCTCCACATTAAACGAATTAGACAAAAAATTAATTCGACAGCAAGATATTGCACTCTTTTTTTCTCCCTTGCAAGTGAGCTGATCAAGAGATAGAAAGATTGTAACTCTTACAGCGCAGAGACATGGCCGTCTGCCGTGCAAGTAACCATCCTCCAGCTACATGGATCTACTGAATTGATATCCCAGTTCTCCAACACATTATGTGGATCATTTAGATCATTCTTTATAGCCACTAATGCCACAACTGCATTTACATGACAAAAACATGAATTGGGTTTCTCCAACAAGAGTTACAAGACGATGGCATTTTCCATCAAGTGCAACAACTGTACAAGACATAAACTTAGAAAACAAAATACGGGTTCTTCTTGATACTTATCAAATAAGATGAAGATCACAGACACCATTTCCTAATAAACACACTAAGACTACAATAGATATGTTTTGAGAATGGAAAATAAGAAGAAACTAAGAAAAGTAGTAATTCGTACTGATTACTAACCTTCATAGTTAATACCAGAAGGAGAAAGAGTAGCAAAAGAAGCCTCCATCAAGACCAAAACCAGTGAACACAATCTCCATAAAAGGAAATTTCTCCTTTCCATACTAAATTTTTCCGTCGAGAAACCTACTTTTTAAAACCATAACCCAGAAAGTACAAAAACAATATACTGCAGTTGCCTTATCAATGAAACCCAGATTGCGAAATCAACACTGTCACTGATTCTTCAACTAGAATCTGTCAAAAAGTTCATACTTATTTCAGCAGTGGAATAAAATTGAACTTTCTCAACTGAACTCTAGTTCAGATCAAACCCAGATAATACCCCCAAATAGCTAGAATTCACTGTTTTGATAAGAATTCTACTCCCAGTTCAGTGAACAGAAAAAGTTGAGTAAGAATTATTCAGTAAAAGTCACTATTTTGAGAAGCTGAAATAAGGCAGTAAGGAAAAGGGAGAGATTTTTTCTCTCTGTTACTCTCTATCAGTGAGTAAGTTGAGAAGGGTGAGAGTGATGATTCTTACAAGTATCTTTTTCTTCACCTAAACCCCAGAAATTCCATGTGGGTATGTTGTTGTTGGTTTTAATCTCTGAAGTCTTCTTCATCTTTATTGATTCTCTCATTTCCTTCCCCATCAAACCAAACACGCTAAGCCAATGCAAATACAGAAAAAGAGAAAAAACAAACAACAGAGGACTACTCACTCGGACAGTCTCAGACACAGATGCAGCAGAACAGAACAAAACAACAATCAAACCAGACCAAAAAAAAAATGGAATTTTTACTCTTTCTTTTTCTTTTACTTGGATTGATTGAAGTGATCAGACAAGAAACTGATAATACTGAAAATGAAAAATAAGTTCCAGGTTGGTAAATTTTGAGTTTTATTGGGAGATAAATCACGTGCTAAGGTTGTCTGTGAACTATAATAAAAATAATAATAATCTGTAGGAGTTGCTGTTTGCTGTTTGTTTTTTCTTTAAAGATAATAATAATGGAGTTCTGTTAAAGTTTCTGAAACTTTTTATTTTATTTTATTTTATTTTATTTTTTGGCAGGGGATGTCTCTAATGTGATCTTTCCAAGACAGGGACTTTGTTTGCAAAACAACATGGATGGACCGGGTTAACTTATTAGTTGTGTGTTTGGTTTAGCCTGAGAAATGCTGCTATTAGCAAAAAGTTTTAAAATAGATTTGCGATGATGAGC
>JAJJWW010000115.1:0-25344 GCA_023531295.1 Papaver armeniacum
TTCTTCGGAATGTTTGCTTCACTTGTTTGATTCGTTATATTATTGTAGATCATACTCCTTAGGAGTTCAATGTGGAATAAGACATCTTTATTGTGACGATTTCTCAATACTATGAATTTGTATCATGTATATTGCTTTATATCATTAGTTGTTAGTGTGATGGACCTGATGGTCGATCTATCAGCAATGAAACATTTTTCCATCATTGTTTTTCTGTTTCTGAAATTGTAGAATGTGATAGTCCTATTGATATACCGCCAAATTATCACTTACTGTTTTTCTACCCATTGCAATCATGCGATGATGTCTGTGAATGCGGTTGAATTATTTCGATTTCTTTGTAATTTTTTTAGTATTCCTACTTATAATTAAAGTGAATCTCCAACAATATTGTTATTAATTCGGTCAGAGTGCCAATTGGTATACGTTAACCCAGAAAACTCAACTACATCTGTGTCTCCCAGTAAAGAAATCCCATATTTGCTCATGTTTTCCCATCATACGATTTTAGGCTCCCTTTGTCATTGCTTGAATAGTTCTATCAGTTTTTCCATTTGGGTTTATCAGTGTAACCTGCAAAGAAAATTAGTGCAAGTATGCTAGATTCTATTGGTCTTGAACACTGTTAAACCTAAAACGTGTTCCAATTATGGTAGCCTTTTTAAATTCCTATTCCGTCGGTGATCAACCTAAGAGGGAGGTAATGTATTTTCAGGGTATTTTTTGGTCATTTTTATGTTCTTGGTGTATGGAATTTTTAAATAAACTTTATTTAATCATAAATCTTATAAGCGATGCATGAAAATATGATTGATACCTTTATAGTCCAAGCAAAGATTGTGAAGTAACACATGAGCTAGAGGGTGCTCTGTGATCATTCGATTTTAAAATCCTACACGATTGATGTGCCAATCAAATCCTCATACAGCTATCATTTAAATCTACACCAATGATGTGCCAATCAAATACTCATACGGGTATTAGTAGGCATAAGCTGGTCAATCAATGGTTATTCATGTTCTAATGCAGTTGTTTCATCGAATATAATTCAAAACTAACCACATCCTCTTGGAGTTTCAGGAGCTAGGGTGGGAAAGTATGGATCTTAAAAACGACTTACCTTCAGATTTCGTGTCGGTAAAACTTTTGCTTATTGTCAGATTCCTACACAATAATGCTCTACAAAATGCGAAAGATTCTAACGATCCACACCATAAACCGTATACCAAAAACCAAAACGGTTGTTTCTCGGAAATGTAGTTTTGTCTGACATTCCCCCCCCCCAAAAAATAAATAAATAAATAAATAAATCTTTAAGATATGCCTGTACCGTATAATATTATGCTTAAAATTAAATGAACCTTATTTGAGACATGGTAGTAAGTAATTATAAAATTCTTAAAGGACAATGGCTTCAGGTAAATCAGAAATATCCATGTTTGTACACAAAATTACTTCTAGGCAATAAACACAATGAATTGATGTGTAGTTAGGGTTTGGAAACGAATTGAAGAACAATAAAATAAACACGGATTTAACGTGGTTCGGCAAAATTTTGCCTACATCCACGGATGAGTCCCTTTGAGGAGCGGTGTTTTATTAATAAAAATTCCAATAGTTTTCTCTGGGTATCAAAACCTAGCATCCCCTCTTAGGGTCTAGACCCCTGTAATTATATAGTCGTAAGCTGGAATATGCTAGAACTTTCTTCTAGGGTTTTAGGAATAGGCGGTGGAAATGGACTATTGGGTATGGGTCACAAAACTGGACCGATATATATCTTGTTTTGCTAGGCTTGGGCGACAAAATATTTTCTCGCTAATAGTGATGTGGTTAGCCCGTATTAGTACCCTAATATTATGGTACAAACAATCCACTTTAAGTCCACACTTAAGATCCTAAATCAAATGACAAATCAACAAAAGTAACCAATCCCCGACTAAGAATGGTTTACAATATCTAGGTAAATTGTGCCCGTAAAATTCAACAAAATCGTTAAAAAAAAATCTATCTTCAATGATACATGAATAAATACACGATACATGGGAGAGTTTCTCATATTTACAATATATATCTTCAATGATATATGTGTTTGAGATCTAAAAGTAAATTAGAGACCCAGTCTAAATGGCAATGGTATGAGACCATGAAACACCTTGACCTAAGAGTACAGAGGAGACCTAAAATTGCCATAATTTTATATTTTTGTAGCAAAAAATGGACATGCAATTAAATTTTAAAATATTTCTTAAATCGACTTTTATAAAGTGTAAGCTAGTTATATATAGTTTGGTTAGTTGGTATCTTCAATGAACAGAAAAGGATCAAATATTAGAAGATATATTTACAAAGTAAAATATAGGTGAAGGTTCAAGTATTTGTCGGGATAGATGTACTAAGCTCTCTTGAACCATTTAGAGAAATTGATAATTTATTAACGGCAATCAAAGATGGGTTCCTATGCACTAAGCTCTCTTAAACCATTTAGAAAAATTGACAATTTTTTCACGGAAATCAAAGATGTGCATATGAATCACATCCCATAGAAACAAATATACTTGTACGTTTATGGTATACCAAAACTCCTTCATCCAAGCCAATGATAAAATGTATGGAATGACAATTTATGGAGTCTCGACGTAAAATTACAGTGACACATCCCACAAAAAGATATTGTTCCTCATTGTATTGCTCCCAAAACCCCTTCTTCGTTGCCTAAAAACAATCTCCTGAAATCAGAAAATGAAAGATTAAAGGTGAGTCAACCATTTTTTTTGTCAATTTGCATATATATAACCACTTTTTGTTATCTCAAATTTAAGAAAAACAAATACTCTTTTTGTAAATATAGATACTCTTTTTGAAGAGATGTAATTTCAAGGTTCATATAATATAAAGAAAAAAAAATATATAATCAGGAATCCCCAATCCCTTTGATACCAACATGTATATGAATTAGTACAAGTAAGAGGTTGAAACTCTCTAGCAGAAGTAGCAATACAGTTGAAAAAATATTTAAAAAATTCTAAGGGAAATAACAATGGAACCGGCGCTTTCTTCGTTAATTATTTTCACCCCATGAAAATCTTCTTGATTTTGGCCGAAGAAGTCAAAGTTAAGTTGGACAAAAAAAAAAAAAAAAAAAAAAAAAAAAATGATATGGGTATTAGGAAACCTAATATAAGAGTAAAAATGAATAGAGAACAATCATATTTTTGAATCTCTTTTAACTGCAGACGAAGAAACAAAATCCAAATCACAAAATACAACATAAAAATGTAGATTTTGATTATGAAAGAGATTAAGTTAAAATACATTTAATTTAAAATAAAATAAACCGTTTCACATTAAATGGGAAAAGTAACTCCCAAATAAATGACACTGGGAGGGTGGAGAGGAAATTAAAAAACTTATTAAATATGTGGCACAATCTAGATCAAATCTTAAATCTGAGATCAAGTTAAAATACATTTAATTTAGAATAAAATAAACCGTTTCACATTAAATGGGAAAAGTAACTCCCAAATAAATGACACTGGGAGGGTGGAGAGAAAATTAAAAAACTTATTAAATATGTGGCACAATCTAGATCAAATCTTAAATCTGTGGCTCAATCTCAACCCTTCTTTATATGCTAAAAATGTAGATTGAAAAACTTAAATCTAGACCGTCCTTTATGTGTCCCAAATGTAGATAACCGTCCATATGGAAAAACACCATTGTCCCTTATAATATAGATAACCAAGAGGACAAGATATCATTTTCTCACATATTAAAATAATAATAATAATAATAATAAATTATTTACAATCCAATCACAAGTTACTAACAATCAATTATTATTTTCTCATCAAAAAATGAGGTAATCATGGATGGGCACACATCAAATACATGGCAGACAACAAACACTTCCTCTGATTCGCATCATGTGAGTAAAAGTAAAAGTAAAATATATATATACAACCCTCATCAAAACAAAAGCCATGTGAAAAGTTTTTTTTTTTTTTTTTTTTTAGATCAGACATGACATGTGAAAAATATTTGGCATAGAAGCAGCACAAACAATGTATGACAGTACAACCAATACCAAAAGCATATTGAAACAGATATGGTTGAGATTTCAATCATCAATATAAAAATAGCATATACATATCAAACATTATAATATTATATAATACTAAGTAATTGAGGATAGAGTCAGAAATAAACATAGAAGGCATTAACTTTTTTTTGTTCTAGATATAAAATGATATGTAAAGCATATGTCCAATCAAACATTATTAATCATATTAATCAACCATACAAAGACATGGATACATACAAAGACGGAGATGCCTCAGAAAGCATATTATATAAAAACAAAAGGGGATTTATTTAGGCATACCTCGAAAACAAAGGGGACGAGTTTTAGGTATACCTTCTCAGCTTACGATTGAGAGAACAAAAACAAGACAGAAGTACCAAATCCAGATTATGATGGATCGAAGTCCTTAATGATGATTCCATAATTGCGTTGATCAAAATCGTCATTGTAAAAAAAAAACGCCCGATTCAATCTAGCTCTGCGGTAGCTTCGTGCATGATAACGTTTTGTAGTGGTAATAAGAAAAGAGATAAAAGGGAAGAACATTTCTATTAGCCAGAGAGGGAACCATATTACATAGGTATAGCATTTCTATTTATACAAGGGAAGGGAAACCCTAGTATTCTAATGGACCGCACATCCATGGGCCACAGGCCCTATAACATGCGTTATGTTTTATGCATAATCTGTTAATACTGTTTGAAAGAAAGCCAAATAGGAATATACTGTTCGAAAGACGAGCCAAATAGGAATCAAAATCCACAAGGGTTTGTTTTGAAACTGGTAACCAGCTTTACGACCAGTAATGGGTATGATAACATGCGCGTTTGTTTAGTATTGCGTTTGGGTACGGTAATAGCAACTGTAGAACCCGCGAACGAATTAATCAATCAGTAACTCACACGGAAAAAACTCTTTGTTTTCCCATGGAAGAACCAGTTTTCTTACCAAAAATAAGTTTTCTTCCCTGATTTCAACCCTAAATTGCTTGAGATTACTAGCCATGAGCGGCTAATTCGCCGTTCATAGGCTCTGATGGCAAAACCATTACACAAGTTCATAGAGATTCATCAAATCTAGGGGGATATGGACTATTTTCATGGAGGTGGGGCTTTTTCAGATCTACTGCAAGATTCCTATATCAACTGCAACTCAACATGCTCTTTGAAAGGAGAAGAATAATTGGTACTTAACCAAATCAGGTGCCCATGTTATTAAATTGAGGATTATGTCAATTCACCCCAGAAGTTGAAATGTGTTGCATGCTTGTTTTTATCATCAATTTTAATTTCCCTTGATTTCTCTCAAATCTTCAATTTTTTGTTAGAGTAAACCCTTGTCAATCAGTGGATCTGATGTCTGGTAATCAGGTTATCTCAATTTATTTTTCTTCGGTTGGATTTTCAATTAAGCTTGTTCTCTTGGCCTAATCATCACTTGTTTAAACTCTGGTTTTTCTTCTTTGTGTTATGCATCTCATGCCCCTTTGATTTCGCCTATGGAATATAACCTAATCTTGTCTTGTCTGTAGCTCCTCAGCTGTGCCTTTTGTATCATCATATAGTCTTTTGCCATGATGATGTCTCTCAGATCTTAATTCATATTCAATGTTCCTTGAACTTTGAGTAATGAGAAGTAGTTTGTCTTAGAAATAATGTTGGACAAACTGCTTGTTAGGATATTTTGTGTCTCACATTTCTTTGAGTTGTTTGATGTGAAAAATCTTTTTCCATAGTAAAGTTCAAGGTGTTATTAAAAAGCTAGTTCTATGGTTTCTTAATTGTTTCCTATTGAGCATGAGATGCATAGAATCTTGTCATTTTTCTAGGAGAGTTTTTGATGATTTTGCAAATTTAAAAATAGGGAGTCCTCTTTCGAACTTTTGATCCAACTACTGTCTGATTTCTGTTCTTCCATTTCCATGTTGTTTTAGTGATACCCCGTATTTTCCTACCAGACATCCCATTGGGAAGTTTTCAATCCTGTTCGACAAGCATCGAGCTTTAAAAATCCATATGTTTTAGTGTCAATTGTTTTTGTAGCGGATCTTATAATTTGGGTGTTCTTTTTGGCATAATCCTCCCTAAACTTCGATGGGTATGTGACTTTTTTTTGTCATAAGTTTGAAATAGAGCAACGCAAGATGTTTTCTTGCAACTTAATCTAGCATACGCATGTTCACAGCTTGGCTGCCACAGCTGCATGGTATAATTTTGAGCAACAAGGTGGCAGTAATCTCATCAGCGCTCAGCCATAGTCATCCCCCTGAAGATTCAGAGCACAACTGGGTTAATAAACTTGTAATTGGTCACTATCAGAGCCTATGAAGTCTTTTTTTTTCTGATTTGAATTTAGTTTTCTTATTATCCTGTTTTTCTCTCTTAGCTATCTAGATACTTTCCCATCAGAGCCTTTAAGCTCTTTACTTGTATTTGTACCTAATTTGATTTAGCTGCTTGTTAGTTTTATTGTTCTTAGTTGCTGTAATAATTGTTTTTACCTGAATTTTCTCTGTGCAGTTTAACTACTTCCCTGCTGAACTTTTCTACAGCTTTATATGTGCATTCTTTACAGTTTTTTACTGCCATCAAACTGATGCTCTCTGTTTTAAATAGATTGTATTGGCTGATTACTAGAGCTCCAGCTTTTTCAATCTGTTGTCTCCCTACTCTGATTTTTATTCTTTTTTTACCTCAACTTTTCCCCATTTTTCTGATTTTAACTGCCATGAGGATTCTCTCATGGAATGTTTAGGGTATTGGTACCCCTATAACTAGAGATCATCTAAATAATTTGTACAATGATTTCAAGCCAGATATAGTTTTTCTCTCCTAAACAAAAGCTCCTATTGAGAAAATGGAGGGAATAGCTAAGGGGCTAGCGATCGCCTGGCATAACAATGTAGAATTAAAATTAGTATCGGCGCAGTTTAATGTTTGTCATTTTGAAGGTTTATATGATAATAAAGTTTTCGAATTAACCTGTATATATGGTGTAGTCGAAGCTGAAGAAAAAATAATTCAATGGTCTCACATTCAGAATTCAGCAAATCAAGTCCAAAAACCATGGGCTTTAATAGGGATCTGAACATTATCCTGGACCCAGCAGAAAAACAGGGAGGCAATAACACAAGCTCAAGCAGCAAAACAATTGTTAGACAGATTATAGATTCTCTGGGCCTCCAAGATGCGGGTTACGAAGGTGCTCCTTTCACATGGTCAAACAACAGGAGTGGAGATGCAAATATATGCGAAAGGATAGATAGAGCTCTAACATCCTATCAATGGATTCAATTATTCCCAAATACAAAGGTAAGTCACCTAACCAGAGTGGGATCAGACCATACTCCTATCCTTTTAGATACCAACCCGGAATCAAAACGATTACATAAACCTTTTAGATGCATTAGATCTTGGCTATCTCACCCGACTCTTAAATCGGTGGTAGAAGCATCTTGGAGTAATCATTCTTCCAACTCCTGTCCAAAAAATTTCATCTCAACCTTGAAATCTCTCTCCTCAGATCTAGCCTAGTGGAATTCTGATGTTTTCGGTAATATCCATAAAAATATAAACCTTTCATAGGAAAATAGACAATATTCATAATTCTGGAAACATAGCTTCCAAGATCGACATCCTCAAAAACCTCCAAGCTGAATTAGGAAAGTGGTATAAAATAAAAAATGATTATTACCACCAACTATCTAGGGATAAATTCTTCAAGGAATACGATCAAAATACCGAATATTTCCATGCTTCCGCTTCAAATAGGAAAAAAATAAACGCAATTCATTTTCTCAGAGAACCATCAGGGCTCTGGATTTCAGACCGAGATCAAATCAATTCGCTCCTAATAAATCACTTTTCCCAAATTGGCGCCTCCCAAAATAATAACTCCAATGTAGATCTAGAAGGAATTATACAGCCTTGCGTTTCTGATTCAAAAAATTCACTCCTAATCAAAATCCCCACCAAAGAAGAAATCTGGTCAACTCTTACAAACATGAACCCTAGGGGTGCTCCAGGTCCAGATGGTTTCCAACCGGGCTTTCTCAAAGCAAACTGGGAAATTCTGGGCCCGGACATAATTAACTATACGCAAGAATTTTTTCGGACTAGGCTTTTGGAAAAAGAAATGAATCACTCTTTCATTACACTCATTCCCAAAATCTCCACTCCTCAAACCTCGGCGGATTTCCGCCCAATTAGCATCAGCAATACAATATATAAACTCATTTCAAAAATCCTAGCAAACAGATTAAAACCCATCCTGCATAGGTTAATATCTCCAAATCAATCATCTTTTCTCCCAGGAAGACAAATAACGGACAACATCATCATAGCCCATGAGCTGATACACTCGATGAAAACGTCTAAAAAGAATAAAGGATTTCTAGCTCTCAAGATCGATCTTTCAAAAGCTTTTGATAGAGTGGAGTGGTCCTTTATTCAAAAAGCCTTATCATCTTTTGGATTTAGTGATTGCTGGGTCAACCTCATCACCCAATGTATTTCCACAACCTCATACTCGATCCTGCTAAACGGTTCCCCAGGCCCAACGTTCTCCACCTCTAGAGGCCTTAGACAAGGAGATCCCCTATCTCCTTATCTGTTTCTAATTTGCATGGAAGTCCTTTCAAGACTCCTGGAGAAAGCCACAGTAGAAAAAAGAATCTCGGGAATTAAAATAAACAAACATGCCTACTATATCCCATCTTTTTTTCGCATACGACTATTTTCTATTCACAAGGGCAGATTTAGGAGAAGCAAAAAACCTTTTGGATATATTATCCAAATTTGGAGAAATTACGGGTCAAATGGTAAATTTACAGAAATTGGGGATTTACTTCAGCCCAAAAATTCACCCGCAACATGCAAAGATAATAGCAAAAATCTTAAAAGTCTCGTCCCTGACAAAACAGGACAGGTATCTTGGTACACCTCTTTTCTTCGACAAAAATAGAAAAGAAAACTTTAATCCCCTTTTGCAAAGGTACTATAATACGCTACAAGGGTGGAAATCAAAGTTACTTTCGCAAGAGGGTAGGACAGTTTTAATTCAATAAATTCTCCAGTCGTATCCAACATATCAGATGCAGATGCTTGCCCTTCCAAAAGATACTCTAGATAAACTTGACAAAATTCAGAGAGATTTTTGGTGGAATAAGGATAAGGCAAAAACAAAAGGTGGATATATAAAAGCGTGGAAAGGCATGTGCAAGCCAAAGTCCCAAGGCGGTCTAGGAATTAAGAATCCCCATAACTTCAATATAGCCATTCTAACGAAGTTAGCAAGTAGAGTGATGACAGAAAAGGATCAACTATGGGTAAAATTACTAGAAGCGAAATATTTTTCATGGATCGAACCCTTTTCAACCGACAAGAAATTATGAACTCTCGTGGATTTGGACAAGTATTCAGAAGGGTCTCAATATTATAAAAGGAAACTTCATCTGGCAAGTGAAAGACGGAAAAAACACAAGGATCTGGGAAGACAAATGGATACCTGGCACAAATACATTAACCCAGCCAAGTGATAAGCCGGACCCGATACCTCAAAAGGTCCGTGAGCTACTAAATTCTGAGGGTGACTGGGATATTGAAAAATTAGATGAATATTTTTCCCCGGAAATTAAAGGAAAAAATTCTAGCAATTTCCCCGAATAAAGAAAACAGGGACAGAATCAGATGGGAACACCATATATCGGGAGCTTTTTCGGCAAAAAATATTTACAACTACCTTATCAATCAACATAATAATGATGAGGAAGATATTATATTCCCGTGGGAAAATATTTGGAATTTGAAGACAATACCTCGGATCCGACTATTTATTTAGAAAATGATCCAAAAGGCGCTCCCAACAAATAGCATATTAGCAGCCCACAACCCGGAAATCTCATCAGAGTGTCCTCTATGTAAAAACGAAGAGGCAGAAATAGAAGATCACCTTTTCAGAAAATGTCCTTTCGCTAGAGCAATCTGGTTTGGATGCGACTTGAACACAGTCAACTCGCAAATCAACACAGATTCGATTGTTAAGTGGGTTGAGAACTGGATATCAAATACTATCTACTTAAAAAATTGTGAACACATCGCAACGGTCACTTGGTTTCTGTGGAAGTAATTTTTAGGAAAACTAACCCAGATCCATATGCTTTGATCCAACAGATTAGGAATTTTTTACAAACTCAACCGCCTAATAAAGAGAAGTTGCAAACAAGTGCTCAAAAAAAAGAAGACAAATACAAATAAGTGGAGCAATTTCAACTCTGATTGGATAATTTTAACAGATGCCTCCTTTAACAAGGAGAATTTGACAATGGGCTATGCTTTCATTCTTTACTCGGTAGAACAAGAAGCTTTTCTGCAGGTTCAGATTGGGCTTCCTCGGCTTTACACACAGAAGCAAAATCAGTTTTGAAGGCTTTAATTGGCTAGAAGATAATATTCTCTCCGGTGTCTTTATTGCTACAGATTGTAAAGTTCTGTCAGATTGCATTAACAAAAACGATGCAGTAGTTGCCTGGGCGGCGGAGAATACCATAGAAGACATTATTTCCATTCTAGACACTCTTCCACAAGCCAGGATAAAATTTATAAACAGAGATTACAATGCTGCAGCAGATTCAGTAGCAAAGGAAGCAAGAATAAGAAGACTACAACACTTTTCGAAGCATATGCAACAACAAATCCACAAAGCCTTTCTAATGTTTTCGAAAAAAATGAAATTGTAGAACTTTTGTATTATCTTGCTTAATTAATATATTCAAAAAAATAATAATCAATCAGTCGTGTTAGGGTGCCCCTACAGACATCCTAATAGCTCTTGCATGAAATTTTGTCTGGCTAGCTGGGTATCTTTACGAAATCACATTTAAAGGACATTTTTCAGGGGATACTATATGATACCAAAGACGATTTTAAATTGTCTGGCTAGCTGGGTATCTTTACGAAATCACATTTAAAGGACATTTTTCAGGGGATACTATATGATACCAAAGAGGATTTTAAATAGTGAAAGGGGATGGATAAAAAATTGAAAAGAGCAAAAATCGTACTCAAATTTTATAAATCTGGACTATATTGTTCCAACCAAGACTGAGTCATAAATTTTGGACTCTCCCGTACTATGCTTGAAAGAGGAGGGCTAGAGTCTTATGTCCAACAAGTTAGGGATTAAACATTAATCATCTCTACTAGCATCTTAGCAACTTGGTTGATACAATTACAGGAAGAAAAAAACACCATAACTGCTGCTATGCACAACCTTTGAATGCTCTTAAGCAAGAAATTGAATCATACAAGCAACATACAGTAGTCTACATTTGCATTCTTTTCAATCAGATCACTTTCAACCCATATTACATAAGCAAAAAGAAGCAATTTGAAAACTACCATTACAAAATTAACAACTCAGACTCAAGCACAAATGGTTTAGACATGAATACATAATTTTAACATGATTCTGTTGACAACTACTAATGTCCGTACATACTTTTGAGTTCAGATTATCTGTTCAGATTCCTGCAACAAAGATGGGATTAATGAGACGAGAACTCAAGTCAGTGGTTTCAGTTATGTAGCGTTTTTACCGCAACACAGGCACAATATTTTCTCATCAGGTATATATAATGAAACAAATGAATAGCTAGTTGAGTATATATATATTTCAATTGAAAGCCAGCATTACGATGTGTAGGATTAATAAACGTTCATAGACTTGGTTGGCTTAATTATTTATATTCTTACAGGTTTAATAATTATAAAGCAGGTTTTTGAAAGGATCACAATGGGAAATGAGAACCATGAAAGAATATTTCTTTTTTTTTTTTTTTTTTGAACCATGGAGAAACAAGTCGAGCAAGAGCTTTTGTTGGTTTGCAGAGAACGAAACTACAGCAACATTTTGTTGATGGACATGAAATTTATCTGTGTTTGCTTATCCTTCGTTCATATCAAGTATACCAAATAGCTCTTCGTAGATATGATAAGAACAGTTATAAACCATTTTTATCTTAAATGATATAAAAAGATGTTTATTTCAATTGTATGATTTAAATCTATCCGGAGATACGACCGTTCAGCACAGACGTTAAAGAGTTTAGCGGGCAGAATATCAGGTCATTAAGCATGCTAATAAATGAATATGCTCATTATAATCTATGATTTAGCAGCGGCGGCACTAGAAAGATTAACTGATGGCACTTTGATCCTCAAAAAATGACATACCAAGGTCAGTGAAAAGATTTAGGGAGGACAACACCGTGGTCACAAGACAAGGCTTAGTTATAGTGACCAAAAAAGATGACCAAACCCTTTTTGTATTAACTATGGTCAATGGTGTGAAACACGTTCAATGATTTAGTAAGGATCGGAAAACACCAGTCATACTTTTAGCCGCACATCCTTCAGTGACCTGACTGACGGGTTTCCCATGACCCTCACTAAATCGACTTAGTGACAAAAAAACAGTCTTAAGCCACGTTTTCTGGCCTTCACTAAAACTGGACTTTCTTGTAGCGATGCAAATTGACTCGAGTCCATATAGTTTCAATGTCGAATTAAAGGAGGAACTTAACAGATTACCTCAAAGATTCTCGAACTTCCAAGCATTAGCTTCATGGTTTAGGAGCGCGACAAAACCCCTTTGGAGCTGTTCACTCGCAAGAAAAGCAAAAACAGCATTAAGGAGAAAATTTTATTTAAAGTAAACTGGGAATGTTCGTTCAGCTGTTTATCTCAGTGAAGTTGAGATAAACAGGTATACCAGCATTCCCAAAGCCACTTATAGATTTGGTTCAATGTTTTTTTTATCTTCTGGAGGTCAGGTTTTTTACCCCCCCTGTTTTTATTTCTTTTATCAACAATGGCCACTCTGTAGGTTTGCTTTTAAAATAAGATAAACAAACAAACAAAAACAAAATAGAACAATAGTGCAGTTACAAGACCAGAGTCAGACCTTGGCACTTTTCCTTGACGGCGTGGATCGTACTCGGTTGCCTGTCGAAGAGCTCTTGCAAAAGCCTTAAATGTTGCCTCAATAATATGGTGAGAATTTATTCCAGCAAGCTGCACTCAGCGAAAATTTGAATGTTCAGGGGGGAACAAGAAAAATTTCCAGAGTGTAATAGAGCGTGCAGAAACTATGATGATACCTTGATCCAAGAGGCGAGAGGCAATATCATTGGAATAATCAATTCGACTAAATAATCTATAAGTTTGATATTTTTAACAGCACTAACATTTAACACTGCCATTCGAGGGCATTACCTGTCGGATATGAAGGGTCATTCCAGAGGTATTCACCAAAGACTGAAAAAAATGCTCCACCAACTAGAGAAACAATTCAGAAGATTGGCATCAGATACCATTTGTAAAAGTGAGGAAGAAGATGTGAAGTTTAGAAACTACCTGGGTGTCATACGTTCCAACTCGTTGAGTGGGTATGGATAAATCATAACCCAAATAAGGTCTCCCAGATAAATCCTGAAAAGAAGTGTGTAAATATCAATTATGCAGGCGCTAGTGGAAAACCAAGTACTAGATAAGATTGTTAAAACATCAATGGCTTTGAAATTCGATGAAGACGACTACTTTGCCACATGATCCTACAGCCCTACTCTATCAATAGGAGGTTCAGACCCGCTTGACCAACCTCAAAAAAACAATCTACATAGCAATCAATTACTGTACGAATAGATATTAATATGGACTAAATTAAGATTCCGTGGAAGATCAAGTACTAGAAATGCAATTGTTTTTCAATGTTTATCAGATGCACCTGCACCAAAGAAAACTACTTCTCAACATCAGATCTTACAGTCCTACTCTAATACCTATTGAGCTAATGTAACATGTACTCCTTAGAGCCAGGTGTTTCAAACTAGACACCTAGTCACACTGTTGAAGCATGAAATATTGATATATAATTCTGTGTCTGTCTGCATCAAATAACTGAATGAGTATTATTTGTCTAACTTTTTTTCTGTTTGCTGAAGCAGGTAACTTTCTGATAAATGAGATAACTATCATGGAATTATGCCGACTGGAAACAAAGAGAAAAGGAACAGGGAAAACAATGAACCTGTAATATGAGCTAAATATACTTAACAGATAAAGATTTTCAAAAAAATAATAATTTTCAACGGTCTGCAGAGTTACTACCATTTAAAGTGACACCTAGGCTCAACTAAGAGAATGTATTTCAGACAACTGACAATCAGATGATGACAGTAAAACCTTCTCATTCCTGCTTGTCTACTCAATTTGTGACATGCTATTTGTGCCATCCGTGCAAGCTAATGCCAAAGACAATGCTTAATTTACAAACTAACACACAGCTACTTGACTGCTGCTTAAGAGGAAAGCTTCCACCCTTGCTCGCTCCCTCTATCCCACAAAAATCAACCAGAAAGTAACACCGAAACTGAGAGTGTAATGATAAATAAGAGGTAGACCCGCATGTTGAGTCAGTCTGATTTATGATCTTTCACATAGATCACAAGAAATTCTATTAAAGCTACCAATTTTCTGTCTACAGTGGCGGTCTTCTTTCTTGATGACTAAAGCTACATAAGGGGAATTTAGAATCAGTGGTATACCAGTGAAACATGTACAAGAGATTCATCAAGAGGAGCTGTAAAGTCTCCGAATCTGTTAATTCCTTTTCTATCCCCAAGTGCCTGAAGTAAGCTCTGCCACATCACAAAAATGAAATGTCATGAGAACTCAATACACATTAACCCGATGAGGCAAAAAAATCGTAAGAAAGCAGAAGCATAAACAGAATCTCAAACGGAATTGGAGAAGTAACTAGATGAACTCATTAAATTATTCTAGAGATGTATCACCGTTCCGATAGCGAGTGCAACATCTTCATTTGTATGATGATCGTCGATATGAATATCACCAGTAGCTTTTACATGTACATCAAATAACCCGTGTGATGCAAGTTGCTGCAAACATAAACACATCCTCATTATAAGAAATTCAGCTACTCAAGAAAAGAATCATCTAGATTGGAGCATGAAGGATTCACCTGAAGAAAAAGAATACCAGTAATTCAAGAAAAGGATAGCTACTGTCTTAGACTCCCTATGTCATTACTATCTCACTCTGAGTTATCGTTCTTCCCTTAAAATCACTTAAAATACACATGTGCCACACAACACCAATATTTAATCGATGGACAAACATCCCTAGTATGCAACTAAAAGAATAAAGTGTAATTTCTTTAGTTTGGTGTAAGCAAAATTTACCAACTTGTTAGCTGTTTACATTATTTTTCATTGCCATATTAACAGCCTAATCAAGAACTTATCAAATAAGACTATTCTCCAATCTATCTCCAAAACCTCACTCTTACGCTCAAATCAAGCCTCTTAGGCTCAAACCCATATTAAGATGATGACAATCAATTCTAGTTATATAATTATAAAGCTATAAATATAGGGTTTGCAACATGATAAAAAAGAAAAACAGCTAAAGTAATTTACAGGGGAATAGTTAAGCAATGACTCCTCACAAAAACAAATTGCTTCATGCTGCAGTTCAGCTCGACAATGAATTCTAAACCCTTAAATTTGGAGTATAAGTTAAGATATGGAAAAGGAAAAATATACTTACATCCAACATATGATCTAGGAATGGAATACCAGTATCACTATCAGTAATTCCTGTACCATCCAAATTTATTTTCACTTGTACATTTGTTTCCTTTGTCACCCTTTTGACTTCTCCAACTCTACTTGCTGAAAATGTGAAAAAGAAATAACTATTTGTCATCTGAATCAATATTAAAAATCCGAGAAGGAATTAGCTGTCACTTTAAATATCCACCATCACCTCATTTTGATCACTCCCAAAACCACATGCAAACTGATAAATCATGCAAGGTAAAAACTCCCAATTCTTCTACACACTGACTAGCTTCTGTCATACCTAGCCAATTTACTCGAACATAATTTCGTCAAATCTTGCTAACCTTATCTTCAAAGTTGTACTGATATTTACATTATTTGCACCTACTTGGAAAAAAAAAATAAAAAAAAATGAAGATTCTAGTAGTTCGAAACATTACTCTGAATCTATCCCAAAATTCTTTTAAACACACTCATCAAAAACCTAATCCATGCTAAAACATCAGTATACTCAATAAATATAAATACAGATAAATTAAAAACAAACAGTTTCCTAACAAAATGAACCAGAACCCATACTTCCAAAACCTCAAAGGAAAGAAAACATAAAGTTTAAGTTATTTTTATAATGGTTTGAACTATCATTCTAGAGCAAAGCCAAAGGGATGCACTATTAGTTAAGCCTTTTTCACTTCCCTAGATTAAGAATTTGAATTTGAAATTGATAGGATGATAATTAAATAAAATTAGGGCAAAAAGAAAAAAATGAAAAAGAAGTTTGATTTTTGTTTACCAAATGTAGAAGCTGGAATTGAGGAACCATTTTCTCCAGCTTGAGAAGCAGCAGAACAAATCGTCGCTATTTGTTTTGATTCCATTTTTGTAAGCTTTTGAAAACGATTTGAGTTCACGAATTGGAGGTTGTACTTATTAGAGAAGACCCAAACCTTAGCTTTTAATGCTTGAGAAGAAGGAGAAGGCAGTGTGCCAAGATGAGAAGGAACGGAGAGCTCCATGATTCCCTGTTGAGTTGGTTTGTTTTTGACTTGTCAAACCTCATACAAAAGGAAGAAACCACAAGGGTTTTGACCATTCGGAATAAGTCAACGCTAGTCAGATGTTGAGTCTTTCAAGTATATAGAAGTTGCCGATGGCAGCCACACAACGTTAGAAAAAATTAATCACCGCTTCTTTTATCCAATTTTGTTTTCATATGCAACACTTGCACATGGTCGTTGCCGGTGTCCGTATGGAAATTGATGTTAGAAACTGTAGATTTATGCAGTAAAGTATACCGAGACTAATATAAAATTGTGCAAGTCATAAACACAAAATACATATGGCATGATACACCGATCCTGTTACTAGTCTGCCCCGGCACAACAGAGATGATTGATTAATTGAAGTCCAAAGGCTTTTACCACGAAAAATGTTCTTTTCCCTAATACAGTATTCATTATCCATCGACAAATCTGTGGTCTAATGGAGCAACTATAGCAAAAAAATCACTAATACTCAGAATTGAATCTGAACAAAATTACAATCAGAATAAGAATAACAAGATCCATGAGAAGCTCGAATATCATTGGTGAGTACTGAGTAGTAAGTTGTATCCGTCAAATCAACTGCTACTTTTGTTAGAACTGCACCATGCTGACACTGCCGGCTCTGAAATAGAATACCTACTGAATCTTGGGTGTCTTGGGAAGCTGCTGAGCAAGAGAGAAGGAATACCGTTATCTTGATCAAACTCATTAGTTTCTTATCTGCGTGTGAAGTGTTTTCTTCTGTCTTCTGTGGCAGTAAACATCCACCAGAGCCTACGGGACCACCTCGTAAACCATATACAATGTTGCTATCAGCCAGAGAGTGAAAATCAGGTTCAACACAGAAGATCACTTGCATCCTCTGAAGAAGGTTGAAGCTTGGATTTCACGGGAGAACATGATATATGGCCATTTTCCTTGATATTAGGTTGATCCACTGCCGATTCCTCTTCTACAGATGCAGAACATAAGTGATTACTTAAGGCACAAGTATCAAATGCTGAATCACCAGAAGCAAGTGTACCAGATATGGCTTCACCAACTTTACAAGCAAAATTATCTGCATTATCGATTACGTTCGAATCAGAAGTAATAACTTCTCCTGGAGAAGCAGCGCTTATATGACTAGCCACATCAGTAGTATCACACACCAAATCAGCAGGAACTAAGGTAACAATTACGGCGTCGGTAACTGCATCGTCAATATCATGTTCATTGTTGATAACACTCGCACTAGAATTTAAAATTTCTTTATCAGTAGCAGAATCCTCTTGTAGACAAGAATCGCCCAACTTATTACTCACATCAGATGTATCACATGCGATATCCCTACAAGTTACGGAGCCAGATACAACACCAATGATTTCATCGTTCACTCCGTGTTCATTATCGACAGCAACCGTGTCAGAAGCACTGGGATCATGCTCAACAATCGAACCAATATCACATTTATTGTTCACTGTTGAGCTAGATACAACACCAATGATTTCATCGTTCATTCCGTGTTCATTATCGACAGCAACCGCGTCAGAAGCACTGGGATCATGCTCAACAATCGAACCAATATCACATTTATTGTTCACTGTTGAGCCAGATACAACACCAATGATGTCATCGTTCATTCCGTGTTCATTATCGACAGCAACCGTGTCAGAAGCACTGGAGTCATTCTCAACAATCGAACCAATATCACATTTATTGTTCACTGTTGAGCCAGATATAACACCGATAACTTTACCGTCCAATCCGTGTTCATCAACGATAGCACCCTTGTCAGAAGCACTGGGATCAGGCTCAGTGGAGCCGCTATCACATTTATTGTTCACCTCGTCGATATCACTGTTCACTGTTGAGCCAAATACAACACCAATAACTTTATCGTCCAATCCATGTTCATCAATGATAGCACCCTTGTCAGAAGCACTGGGATCAGGCTCAGTGGAGTCGATATCACATTTATTGTTCACCTCGTCAATATCACATTTAATGTTTACCTCAGACATAGTCTGATCGGTGCTTCTAAGTCCAATGGCATTTACAACTGCAGAAACAACTATAGAAGATTAATAAACACGTGATAATAAATAAAATTAAGGCATGTGTTTAATAAAATTGGTTAAGATTAATCAGTACCTAACCCATCAGTTTCCTTTTGTTTGGTTAAATTCAGCAGCAATATTTCTTTCTGTAGTAGCCCTGTACCAGGAAACACTAACATATTCATGGACCTCTTTTCTTGCTTCTGTGATTCGTCAAGGGGCTTGAAGTCGAAGACTTCAGTCCATGTGTGCAGGAGCTCAGGGATAGCAGGAATAACCAACCTTTCAACATTGAGAGAATAAAGAGCCTGAAAACATGAGCAGCATAGGAATTAGATAACAAATTACCAACCACCATATAAGGTACGGATAAAGTAAGACAAGGTAATGGAGATCCAGCACTAGTTCCTAACAAGATTAATGCTGTGATAAAATTCACTAAATGTTCAAAAGCATTCAAGTGAAAGAGTATTAAGAATACACCAGTAGTTTGCTCTCTCCGAACAACAGATCAATTAGAAACAAAGTCCAAACGCTAGAACAGATAAATAAGACTTGGTCATCAAACTCGTAAGTACGAGGGACTCTTATTAACTTACGGATTCAATTGCAGATAGAAGCCGGCGGCACATCCCTTGACGCCTATAATTGAAGCGGGTACCAATAAATGGCATCTCTGCCAACCTGGTCCCATGGATCCTGTAAAATTTAATAATTAGTTTACGGTAACTGCAAATTGAGAAAAAAGATAGCAATATATAGCATTCTACAAACGAAATAATTAGTTTACGGTAACTGCAAATTGAGAAAAAAGATAGCAATATATAGCATTCTACAAACGAACTATATTACACAAAATGTAGAACATGACTGGAATGACTATTTAAATAAAGTAACAATAACACATAACAGCATGTATATAGAACAAGGCGGAGTCTTATCAAGCTGACCAAATGGAAACAGTGAGGACGCTTTATAAGATCAAATATTCCAAATAAGGTAAAGACTCTAAAAAAGAACTAATCGCTTGCTTAGGTGAAAGCGTTCTTGCCCTAAGAAAACCATTGAGGATGTCAGAAGAAGCTGTTGTTTCTTCTTTTCCTTCTGTTTCAAAAGACTATTTATCGTGGCCTAAATAAATTAATTGGGAAGGAAAAACTAAGTTATCAGTGGCCTTCAAGCACCATTTTGTAATTTCTTCAAGCAATCTTAATTTTGGGAGGTTAAAATTTTGGGAGGTTAAAAAGGTCATTTTTTTACTGTGTTAACCACAGTTCTGTTGTTCCATCCTGCAATCTCAAAGATATTTACTTAACTGTAATTATAGAGCAACAAATTGGGCATAGACGGTTTAGGAGGAAGAGTACCTGATAGTTGCCGCAGAGATGATCTCATCACTCCTTTCCAGAATAACAGTGTAGAAGCCACCATAATTGACCCGATTAAAGTTCGACCTACAAAAGGTAGAGGATTAATCAGAAATAAAGAAATCATTGAAACATTGCCTTACTGGAATCCTACATGATATATGAAGAGGTTAATAAATGAAAACTAATTAATGACCATAAATGAGTTGCTTTTAAAACCTTGAACTCACCAAGAATTAATTTCACAAATACTGTAACATATTAAAGCATATTAGAACACATGGCAGCCATACAGTGATGTAAACGTTCCAACTCGTGAGCATATGGGTAATAAGGGCTTACCCGCAATTGTAAACCACATTACGGATCAAACTGATCCCAGTCCTCTGATCAACAATTGGAAAAAAGCATTCATTCATCACAGTCAAGGCTACAGCAAGTTTGGAATTGCACTCTGCTTTTTGAGGTAATACACGAGAAGATGTGTCCAAGTCTAATTCAGTACGCCTAATCAGAGACCATGAAAACCCTTCTTCGAGTTCATTTTTAGCTCCAAGGAGCTTTTGCAGTTGATTATAGATCTGGAGAAGAAATATGCATTACAGACTTACTATATGTCTTTTTCGTATGTACAGAAGACGGCAAGTACACTTAAACTAGCAAGAAGAAGAAGAAAAAGGATGACAGACACATGGTGGGGGGAAGAAAAAATGAAGAGAAAAGAAAAGGGAACATGAAAGTATAAGTGAGAAGTTAGGCAAATTCGAAATCGTATACAATACCTTGCTGCATTTCACCCCGCAAAAGGAAATGTATGATTTATTACGTTTTATAGGTCTAGCATCCGGATCCAGACCACATGATTTGTGATCTGCAATAGGCAAGAGTTGTAGATAAAGTTCAACAACCATTACAAAATCAGCCCATTATGAAAGAAAAACAATCTAGGTGAAGAGCATCATAAGAAAACTAAACTAAGAAACATACATTTTTCCTCGCACAGACCACAGGTAAGCAAGACGGAAACAGCTGCATCATCCCCTTGACCTCTTCTTCTACCAACTAACTTACAAACTTTGCAAATACAATTTGGACAGTGCCAATCACCGGGAGGAAACATCTGCGTTGTGAAATAAAACAAAATTAACTTCCACTTGTAAATGAAGCATTTTTGGTGGGTACTGATGCTACTTTGGTAAATCAACTATGTTAGTCAAAAAACTTACAAAGCCTGAATGGGACGCGGGAAATTTGAAAAACATATAGTAGTCACTAGTTTGTATAGCAATCAATATGATAAATAATTAACACAGATAACTCATACCTCTATGCCTAAGCACCTTTGGTGAAATGTTGAAGGACAACCATCGCAGCAGATCAAATTCCCCCCATCTGCACAGATGCCACATGTATCATCGTTTGGGTCATTAGGGTCATATTCCATTAAATGGAACCCAGTGCGATCAGATTCCTCTTGCTTGTTCCATGCATCTAGCTGGCACTGAAGGAGGGAAACCCCAGAATCTACATAGATATTTTGGAGAGGCTGCTGCAGATTGCTTCCCGCATGGATCTCAAATTCTGAAACTGTAAGGATTTTACCACAGCAATCACAATGAATGCCATCCCTTGTGATCTGACCCTCTTGCATTGCTCTTGTACCTCTCCGATTCATATACTGAACTTTTCCATTGAGAGGCACAACACCCATGTCAATCAACCAGGATAAAACACTTCTTTTCCCAGTGAATGGAGCGAAACCATCGTCTGAATTCTTCTTCTGATTAGAGCTACGAACTAACAAAGCACCTCTCTTTTGCTTTCTCTTCTTTTTTCCTTGTTGCAAATTAGCATCAGATGCTAGGGCTGACTTCTGAGTTTTGCCCGTCTTTCTCAGTGCTTTTTCCTTCTTTAGCTCCGTCTTTCTTAGTGCACTTTCCTTCTTTGACTCTGGCTTCCTAAGTGACTTTTCCTTCTTCTGCTCTGGCTTGCACAGAGCCTTGTCTTTCTTTGACCCTTTTTGTCCAGTTTTCTTCAAGATGTTACTTCCTTTACCAGCCTTTTTCTTCGCCATATCCGCCATCCTTTCTTCCTTGCTGCGTCTTTGCCTGGTTAATTGACTGATGAGCTCCTCTGGTATGGGTGTAAACGACTTACTAGTCTCACCACCCTCATTTTTCCATTCTGTAATAAAAGCATTATACGCCTTGACAATAGACCAGAGTCCACCTCCTCCATTAGGCCTGATGTATATAGAATCCTGGTAGTCTCTGTCATTTCTCTGCCTATGCTCAATTTTCCATCCTGCATCCAAAAGTATCGTCCTTATCTGGTCACGTATTCTGTTTTGTTCTGTTGACCTACTATCCCCAACATTTTTATTCCCATGTCTTGTTGAGTGACTTAATTTGGATTTCAAGGTTCTGAATCCTTTGTTCCTTATCTCTTTCTTGAGTTTAGTACTCTTCTTGAGACTTGAACACAATGACGAGGAAACAACTGTTTTCTTGGACATCGTATCGTGGACTTTAAGGTTTGTGGTTGACGAACTTTTCTGCGACTTTACCTGATTCTTTTCTGGTGAAGGTGGAGGAGATGGCTGTGATTCCTGCTTAGTGGTATCAGCAGACCTCAAACCCTTTCTAGTTCCTTCCCTTTTGAGTTCAGAACTCTTCTTAGACTCTCCAGCTTCCTTTTTGACCATCACCTTTAAGACATTATCATCTTCACTTTGCACCATTTCATTCGATGATTCAGTCGCGGAAATATTTGTCGGCACAGAAAGAGCAACGAACTCTCCATCTTCTGTCATCTCATATTTCTTTTTCTTCTTCCTCCTTAACTCCTTTTGCCGAACGCTCACACTTTTTACTTTATCAATAACTTCTCTACTGCACTCAGTTTCTCTCGAGAGCTCTGCCTTCTTCGACTTTAACACACTACTACTACTACCACCCTTTAAAACCCCATTAATATCTGGATCAACCTGGAACCGCACTTTTTTAGACTTCTTAACTAGAACAATGTCATCAATCTCGTCGTATTCATCGTATTCAAAAACATCTAACCTACTCCTTTTCTTTCCATCTTCAGCTTCACTTACCCCATTATTCACAATTTTCTTACTGTCGACTTCAATTTCTTCTCTAATTACCTTTCTACGACGAATTAATAAATCCTCACTCGATTCTGAACCATCACTATGGACTTCCCTTTCTCTCTTTAACTTCTCCTTCTTCTTCGACCTATAAACTTTCAACTCCTTCACTGACCCACCATTCTCAGTAGCCCCAACATCCCCTTTTTCTTCAACAACAACTCCTGAAACCCTATCTTCGTTATCCATCATCACAATCAGATCACCAGATCATAAACCCTTTCTTTCATCACCATCAACAGTGCCTCAATTTGAAATGAAGTTTGCTTCTATTTAGTTCTCCTACTCAAAATTAACAAAACCCCCAAGAACCCTAGAATCAAAATCCCCTTTTATTTCTCAATAATTAAGTACAAAATAAACAATAACACACGGATCTGAAGAAGAGGAAGAAGGTTTATATTCAAACAAAAAATCAGAGTTAGAATTCGAAAAGGAAAAAGAAGATTAGTATTAAGTTGGTTACCTTTTTAGTGAAGAAGTAGAAAACCTAGTCGATAACTGAGTTGACATAAATATATATAGGTTTTGGCGGGGCGATTCAATTGTTTCTGCAAGTTAGAGAGAGAAAGAGAACAGAGAAGAGAGAGATGTGGAGAGTTTAGATGTAGAGATCGAATTAAATACTGATAATGGCTATGTTTTTTTTTTTTTTTTTTTTTTTCTATCTCTCTGTGTTATTACTTATGGAATTTGCCTAATTGGGAATCGTCGTTTCTGTTTCCCTCCAAAACGTTATATCGGACACGATTTTTCGGTGTTTCTTGTGAAATTTTATTTTGACTTTTTCATCGGCCGGGGTAAATGGCTAAAATTTGATTTGGTTTTCATGTCTTCCTTCACCTCGGATCATTTGAGGAGTCGTGTAAATACAAATTGAAAGTGCAAGTTGTGGAAAGAGATGGGAATTTAGTCCGACTGTAAGAATCTGCGACTTATCAGATCAAGACCTAGGAAAACAAGCTCATACCAGTTCCATTGCTAGGCATCGAACGAGTTAAAGATTCGAAAACGAAGCAACTGCGCATATATAACCTTTCATTCAGCCAAAGATCAAATAACTAGTTGTCCATGGCGGTTTTGCACCTAGATACGATTAGTAATTAGAAGATGCATCTAGTTCATCCAATAGTTTTGAGTTTGCACCTACTTTACATTTTCCATCAGTTATTGTTAATTTTGGCATGTGTTTTGTCACGTGAGTTTAGTTATGAATTTGCATATAAAATGATTATCATCTTAGCCTTTTGTTTATGGGTGAAAACTATTCCTGTAGAATTTGGTAATTTGGGGTGTGGATGAGGAATGAATTTAAACCTTAAACAAATGCACTGCGCGGTGAGTGCTTGTAGATTCGAGAGATCAACTGCAAGTCCGGCCTAAACCAAGAAATGGCCGTTCCAGACTTGTTTCGGTCACAAAGTGAAGGAGATGGGGTTGATCTTAGGGAGGGAAGCGAAGAAGGTGTTGAGATTGTGAAGGTGTTGGCTTGTCTATGACTTGTAACAGAAAGGTGAGCAGGCTTGTGATTGATGCCAGCAAGCTCTGGGTGTTTGAATACGTTTTTGTATTAACACTTGGTTTTCTGTCTCGTCTGGACTTGTGTTGTTGTTTGAAATAGGGCGGAGAACCTATTTATACAAGTCATTGAGCCTTATTCACGTCTCTCGTGGGAAGTGGAGGAAGTGGAGTGATGGAGTAGTGGAGTTGTGCGTCGGCACGACATGACCGATCTTGCCCACTTCTCCTGTTCATCTCTAACCGTCCATGACTTCCTCGACACGTTCTTGTGATGGCGTGTTGCACGCCGCACGCTGTAAACCGCCAGACCAATACCCCAAAGTATGTATCCCCCGATTTGTGACATGATTGATAAACGGGAATGTGTGGATCGTGGATCCACGAAAGATAGCATGTAATGCTTGAATTGATAAACCGTGTTATTCATAAAGTCGATACTTGTGAAGTATCGTGTGTATTTTATGCAGTGCGCATTATGGTGTTGTAAAG
>JAJJWW010000116.1:0-12005 GCA_023531295.1 Papaver armeniacum
CTCATCGGTTGTCGTGTGCCATTCACATGCTTGCTATTATTTTCCACCCAAGAAGAAGAATACCAAAGTATATTTCCTCCCCGCATAAGGGTTATCTCCTCCATCCTTTTGAATCGATTTTCATTACTCATTTTCTATTTCTCTTTCGCTTTCTCCTCCGCTCTCTTCCTTTCTTTTTCTTCACCCAGATACTTAGATTCATTATCGTTTGGTTTCGATTTAGTCACCGATTTGATTTCACGGTCTGCTATTGATTTTCCCAAATAGATACTCATTTTGATTTTCATTCTCTAACTTTATCCCTCTATCCTGGTTGTTTCTCAACTGAAAACCCTAGATTCATTTTTTTCATATGTTTATTGAATCAATTCGTAAACCCTATCAATATCACTAGATCTGAAGAAAAGCCCGATTCAAAACAATCCTTGCTATTCTTAAAAGAAATTGGGATAACATAGTGCGTCCATGAAAACATCCCTCTTCTCCGTTTCTCGATTAACCGATTATTTTCACCCGATTTAAGTCACAAATTAGGGGTTACGATTTCGTTGATTAGCTTTCCGCCCGATTAGTGTTTCAATTTAGGTAGATTCGGATGATTTAGATTCACAATTTTAGGGTTTAAGAAAAAGATCGAATTAAGTCGTAACTTCAATTAGGTATTTTATTTATTAAAATTTCTTCTTCATCTTCGAGGAAAAAGTTTTGTAATGGAGATTGTGGTGATGACATAGTGACGGATGAGGTAGTAGATATGAAAAAGAAGTTAAGAGAAGCTAAAGAAGAAGGATAAAGAGGAGTTAATTGTAAGTATAAACCATCAAATTGGTGTTTATTATATGGATAAAGAACTCTAATTTGTTCTGCTTCACTTGCGAATTTTGTTTAATTGATGCTTTATATTTTAAAATTAGAATTTATTTGTTATTCTTAATGTTTAAATGTTGAAACCTAATTTATTCCGAAATTTTTAATGTTTGTGAATCTTATTGTTGATGGTGGATTTTTCATTTAAGGTTAAAATTGTAAAAACCCGGTAAAAATTATGCGCCGACATCTTGTAAAAGATAAGGCCATCGATAAGTATTGGATACTCCTCACTTAATTCACCTAGAATGGAGCATGTGGTAACAATCCCATTCTCAGAATACATGAAATTCATCCAGGGTTGGAGCATGTAGCAACAATCCCATATACCCATGAATTTCTAGCATTATTAATGCGCAATCGGCTTTGTATTTCCCGTAATCATTATCGGTGCGGCATGACGACCGAGTGTTGCTCTTCTGTAGAAACACGAACCTCCAAGCATTATAATGTCCATGTACGAAATACCCATACAAAGCCGACTCTCGGTGTGTTATCTTGCTTGGAATTGAGCCTACCGGTGTGTTATACTAGCTTCGATTGAAGCATCCCGTACCGATCAGACGATCAGGATATGATCACAGTCATCCAACTCCACAAGCATGATTGGATGACCCGGATCAATTCCATCACCCCCAAGCACGTATGAAATATCCACTGCCGAACCAACGCGGACCCCACACTACGCCTTCCCAAAAGATTGGCCTAGCTTTCCAAAACGTCCAAACCCGAGTAATTATGGACGGAAAACCTAAATTAGGGTTTGCGGCATATTACATGTGTCGAAAAAGCGAGTCTCAACCATTCATCTTAGCGGTATAGATGGAGGTGTAGATGTAGATTCAAAGGGCCCAGGCATATCAACACAATCACCGTGGCCTACACACTCGACCAATCGGTCGGGACTAACCATGGTTGGTCATCGATTCGTATCCCGAATCAGCGTTGACGCACGGCCTTGAAACCCAAAATTAGGTTTGAGCATCACAAGCGTCCATCTCTCGGCACGAATGGAGGGTCCCAGCATTAGATTAAACAGTCGGTCATACCAAGATGACCACCGTGGGCCCATCTATCTCCTCACGTGGTCGGCCAAGGCATATCATGCCCGGCTATTCCAAAACGCACGCCCAAACTAGCGTGGTCACCCATCCCAAACCGCAACCGATCTCGACCGCTCAACCGTAGGACGATTTGGATGGCTCGTATCCGTTTCATGGGATATTCGAGTGTAGGCGTGAACACCGCTGCCACCTTCACACTAGACCGATCGGCCAAGACCGGCCAAGATTGGTCATCTTGGAACGTCGCCCGAAGTGGGGCGTGACGCGCGCTTTGCGGGACAGGATTTTGCCATGTATCGATCTCAACCACCTCTTTGCCGGTCAAATTGAGTGGCCTAGATCGCGCCTTGGCGGGGACAGTAGAGGTACGGGCGTGTACAGAAGCATCTTGCTACACGCATGCCGTCGGGATCCTTTCCAAAACCCTTCCCATGCTCGGGTTTCGAGCCAAGCCGAAGAGCCGATGCTCGCGCACCTCTTCAAAACCCCGATTTCACCAACTGGGCCGGATGAGTGTCTCAAAGATCATCTCATCCGTCAACTACACCGGTTTGGTTATACAACCACAGTGGGAGTTAATTGGTCAGTGAGGCGTCATGGTAATCACCACCCGTCACTTTACCACACCATAACGCAAGCACTGCATAAAATACATGATACTTCACGTTATCAACTTACCGAATAACTTGATTATTAAATTTAGCATTACATGCTACCTTTTGTGGGTCCCACGATCCACACATTCATTTACATCAATCATGTCACAAATCGGGGATACATCTTTGGGGTATTGGTCAGCGATTTACAGCCGCGTTACCGTGCAACGCATACATCCACAAGAAACGTGTTAGGAAGTCATGGACGGTTAGAGATGACAGGAGAAGTGGCAAGGCCCGGGTCGTGTAACACCAACACACCTCCCACTACTCCCATCACTCCACTTCCTCCACTTCCCACGAGAGACGTGAATAAGGCTCAAATGACTTGTATAACAGTTCTCCTCCTATTTCCAACACAAGAGAAAAACATGAGGCAGGAGAAAAAACAACACAAGTTGAGACGACACGAAACCAAGTGTTAATACAAAAACGTATTCAAACACCCCAGGCCGGCTTGCATCAATCGTAAGCCCTGCCACCTTTCGTTATAAGTCAAAGCAAGCCAACACCTTCACAATCTCAACACCTTTCTTCGCTTCCCTCCCTAAGATCAACCCCATCTCCTTCACTTTGTGGCCGAAACAAGTCCTGAACGGCCATTTCTTGGTTTAGGGACTTGCACGCATTGATTTCGAATCTACAAGCACTCACCGCGTAGCGATTACATTTGTTTAGGGTTTAGATTCATTCCTCATCTACACACCCCAAATTACCAAAACCGTGCAGTTAATATTTTTCACCCATAAACAATTGGCGACCACAGTGGGAGGTTGATCTCTCGGTTGCAAAAAATTGAATTCTCAATTCTTCGGTTTTCATCTCACGATGTATCCTCACTCGGAGACCACATGTGGTTCAGATATCATGGGAAGTGTGGCTGCAAATGCTGGAGGATGTCTTGCAATCAAGCAGAATCGCTAGAAGACAGGCGAGACATTCCGCCTTTTGAATGATATAACGAGCGCAATTACAAGAAGGTGGCGGCAGCGTCTTGCTCAAAACGGTAAGAAACGATGGATCCTTAGTCGAGTCACACCTTTCTGCAAATGGAGATCTTGAAAGAGCGTAAGAAGGTCGGTCTTATTAGGCGATGATGAACTTCAACTACACAAAAACTTGACAAACATTTTTTTTTTTTTTTACATACATGACATGAAAATAACAATAAACAAGAAACTTGTATTGTCTTGATTTCACAAACTTCACTAATTCTCATCCTATTTTCTTTTCTTTCTTTCTTTGTTGCACGAAACCTTGGACTATCTCAACTTTTCTTCAAATATTCAATGATTCGCTTTGCCGACGATGATGTGTTTCTATGAATCGTTGATGTTGTTGAGAGGGAGAGAGTGATGCTAGCGCAAATCGGTATTTGAAGAAGTTTTCATCTTTAAACGTCACCCCTCATGATTGACGAAATTAGCACTCAAGAGATCAAAAGTAGTGCGAAAGTGGTCGCGAAGTTGGGTAGCTCACCATTCCTACTCGAATTGACGTACGGTGACACACACTCCATCGATTTTTAAAGTCACAAAGAGTGAAGGTCGGTACCTCGCTTGATGTAAATTGGGTAGTCTCTCACTACGGGTGATCACAATTCTACTCCGAATATCTAAACAAAGACCTAATTAGCCCTCCGGTATGGTTAAATCCAACTTTAACGCTTAATCAACTAAGAAACCCGATTGTGTTCTCCGGTGCTTCAGAGTTATTTATTTCGGTCAGACTCTCTATGCAAACATAGCTAGAAGCATGCTAGTGACTCTAAAATCTCTAAAAATTGGAGGTTTCTAAAATCTCTAAAAAGAAAGACTAAAAACTCTATATGCAAATGCAAATGCACCCCCAAACCTAAATCAAACATTGTCCTCAATGTGTCAACAGATGATAAAATTTTTAAATCACATACCGAGAGAACTATGTTGAGTAAAAGAAAAGGGAAGAGATTAGGATGTCAAGAGTGTTTAAACCAAGGGAGGATGAATGCTTTAAAGCAACACCCAAGGGGCAAGACAAAAGTTTGGTTAGCACACATAAAAATTATGCAAAATAAAAATAAAAAGGAAAGAAGATGGATTTTAGTCCATATGTATGTACACAAGTGAACTAGATCGATCGCATAGATGGGGTCTTCCAAGTCGACGGTCTCAACTTCCTGCGGAAGATGCTCCGTAAATGGTTTCGATCTCGACCATCGACCTTGAAAATATTCTTAGTTCTTTGGGTTTTCCAACCTACTGACTCCATGGGGAAAAACAAGATTTACCAAGAATGGTCCCGACCATCTAGAACGTAACTTCCCCCGGAAACAAATGCAAACGAGTGTTTAGAGGTAAAACTTTTTGGCAGTGTGAAAGACTTGCGTGATAATGCGCTTGTCGTGAAACACTTTCATTCTTTGTTTGTACGTTTGGCACTATCATATGCATCATTTCTCAACTCTTCTAACTCATTGAGTTGAAGTTTTCTTTAGTTACCAACATTTTATCAAGATCAATATTCAACTTCTCTTCATACCTCAATATGCACCGGTGTCTAACTCAACAGTAGATGACATGCTTTACCGTACACAAACTGTATGAGATATCCCAATGGGAGTCTTGCTCGCGTTCTATAGGCCCATAAAGCATCATTTAAGCGCAAAGACCAATCTTTCCTGAAGAGTTGACGGTCTTCTCAAGGATATGCTTAATTTCCCTATTAAACTTCTACTTGGCCCTTGGTTTGAGGATGGTAAGGTGTTGCTACCTTATGGGTGATTCCATACTTACACTAGTGATTCAAAGGGTCTATTGCAAAATGACTACCTCCGTCATCGATTATTGCCACTAGGGTTCCAAAACGGGAGAAAATGTTTTCCTTAAGAAAAGAAAGAACGACTTTATGGTCGTTGGTTTTGTATGCAATGGCCTCACCCACTTAGAGACATAATCGACAAGAACAAAGAATGTATAACTTACCTTCGCAGTTAGGAAATGGACCCATGAAATCAATACCCAAACATCAAAACAGCTCAACAATCAAAATGGGTTGTAAGGGCATCATGTTTCTCTTAGAGATACTTCCTAATTTAAGCACTTGGCCACAAGCAACACAAAAAGCATGGCAATCCTTAAACAGTGAGCACAATAGAAATCCCGCTTTACAAGATCTTTGCAGTTTTCTTGGCACTAAAGTGGCCTCCACATGCATGGTCATGAGTAAAGAGATGACATCCCTTTTTCGTAATTGGGGACACATCTCTAATGATTTGGTCTTAGCGGTACTTAAACGGATACGGGTCATCCCAAAGGAAATGTTTAACTTCAGCCAAGAATTTAGAACGGTCTTGTTTAGACCAATGCAAGGGCATTCTACCCGTAGCAAGGTAGTTCATAATATCGACAAACCAAGGCATTTGAGACACAAGATCAATTGCTCATCGGGAATGATTCCCTAATCAACACAGATTCATCGGCAGATTCAACATTCAACCTAGACAAGTGATCGGCAACAACATTCTCGAGCCTTTCTTATCTTAATTTTCAGGTTAAACTCTTGTAACAAGAGTATCCATCGAATTAGATTTGAGCCTTAGCATCTTTTTTAGACAAAAGATATCTCAATGTAGCATGGTCGGAATAAATGATGACCTAGACCCTATCAAATAAGATCTAAACTTATCTAATGCAAAACTGTGACTAGCAACTCTTTCTCGGTTATGGAATAATTCAGTTGAGCATCATTAAGTGTTTTACTAGCATAGTAGATCACATAAGGAAGTTTGTCTACTCGCTGGCCCAAAACCGGCTCCTCCTACAAAGTCGACGCATCATAATCTCAAATGGTAATGTCCGGTCGGGTGGTCCGACTATAGGGCAGAATGTAAGGAGAGCCTTGATTGCTCCCATGCTTCCTTACATGCATCATCAAAGACAAATGCAACATCTTTTGCAAGAAGATTGCACAAAGATCGTGAAATTTTACTAAAGTCTTTTTGATGAATCGGTAAAAACCCGCATGGCCAGAATGATCTTATGTCCCTCATGAGAACGAGGTTGAGGCAAGTGTTGAATGAGATCTACCTTTGGCTTTGTCTACTTCATGCCTTTTCCGAGATGATATGCCCTAAAACAATGCCTCGAGTTAACCATGAAATGACATTTTCCCAATTCAAAACCAAATTCTTCTCCTTACACCTAATCAAGACACAAGTGAGGTGATTTAAACACTCATCAAAAGAAGACCCAAACGAGAAAAAATCATCCATAAAAATTTCAAGAAACTTATCTACCATGTCGGAAAATATGCTCATCATGCAACGTGTAAAGTAGCGGTGCATTGCATCCCAAAAGGCATACGACGATAAGCAAATGTTCCATAGGGACATGTAAGCGTGGTCTTTTATCGGTCTTCGGTGTGCTATGGAATTTGTTGAGCGGAATAAGCCATCTGCGTAGTGACCATGTTTTGCTAACCTTTCCGACATTTGGTCAATGAAGGGAAGGGAAAATGGTCTTTCTTGGTTACCGTGTTCGATTTTCTATAATCAATACAAACTCGCCACCCCGCGGTCACACCTGGGACAAGTTCATCTTTCCGTTTTCAACCACAAGAATGCAGGACTTTTGGGTACTACCCGAATGGGTGACCCACTTTGGCTATCGGGAGCCCAGGAGTAAATGATACCCGCATCGAGCGGTTCAAGATCTCACCCTTGACAACATCTCTCATGTTGGGGTTAAGTCTCCTTTGCATTTTCCCTAGATGGTTTAGTGTTTTCTTCAAGGTTTATGTGATGCATGCAAATTGTGGGACTTATACCCTTAAGATTCGAGATGGTCCAACCTGCTGCTCCTTTATGTTCTTTAAGTACTTCTAAGAGTCGACTTTTCATTTCGTGTCTAAACATGATGCAATAATCCCAGGTAAAGTATCGAAGGACCTAAGAAAGCATACTTCAAGGTATCGGGTAATGGTTTCAAATCGAGCTTAGGTGGTGTATCAAGAGGTGGGGGCGTATTTGGTATCGTAGAGTGGAAGGGGTTCCCTTTGCATTACGCCATTTAGCAATATCCATGTGGGACGATTCAAGCAAAGAGTGAATTTCACCAATGTGCACAGACTCAAAGAGATCCCTAAGTCAAAGTTATCTAAACATGCTTGCAAAGGGTCCACCGCAAAATGTGGCAAAGAGTCTTGGGATCGAGACTCCAATCATGTTAATCTCATGCAAATCCGTATCATCACAATCAATGGGTTGTTGACTAGTGTTAAAAACATTCAGCTCTACGGTCATGTTACCAAAGACAATTTCAACACACCATTCGACGATTGATGATGGCATTCGACTTGTCGCTGTGAAAGGACGTCCCAAAATCAAGGAATGTGATTACTTGGGTTTTGCACGGGTTGAGTATCTAAGGCGACGAAGTCCACGGGGAAAGAAAAATTTATCAACCTTGATTAACACATCTTCAACAATACCACGGGGATTCTCACGCACTGTCCGGCTAACCGTAGCGTAACGGGTGTGGGCTTCGGCTCAGGCTCCATTGCACATACGTAGTACGGCAAAGATGACACCGGCCCTAAGCTCTAGTAACGCCTTTTCGACCACATGGTCACCCATGGTGCATGTAATTGTTGGACTACCCGGGTCTCTAAACTTAGTGGGAATCTTGTTTTGGATTATGGAGCTCACTTGCTCAAATGGTGAGAAAAGGCACGCTTATGCATATGAAGCTTACGCTTTTGTGTACACAAGTCCTTCAAAAACTTAGCATAGGTGGGTATTTGTCTAATTGCTTCGAGAAATGGAATGTTTATGTTAACTCTCTTGAACATTTCCAAAATCTCATTGTATTGGTTACCCCCCTTCTGTTGCACCAACCGTTGTGGAAATGGAGCAACGGGTAAATGACTTGGCAAAGGAACATTGATTGCTGTCATATGCGTCAAAAATAATTTCACTTTCCTAAAGTATATGATAAGAAAGAGTTCGTATCCACAGAGAGGCGATTGTAGTTATTTCGTAATCAATTTCTTAAAGTAACCAATTGGGGGGATTTCTTATTTCTATTTAAACAATAAAAACAAATTAAAAGCAAAGTAAAATTGTAGAAAGTAATCAATGGAGAGAGATATTGGTCAAGGAATTCATCTTCAATCTTAGACATGTGCTTGCTTATTATATGAATAGAATTACGATTTAATCTCTTGTGTTATCAAAAGCCTAGAGAATCAAGAAAGCAAGATAATCTATTAATTTCTCAAGTTCATGACACACACATTAGGCTTTCGTATGTGAATCCTACCTAAAGAATAACCTAACGCCTTGCGCTAATCAAGTTCGATTCCTAGGAGCATTAAGTTTCGTAAATAGGCTAATCAATGCGATTGTCATGCGTTGCGCAAAACAATGGACAATGGTCAAACTCTACATATGATTACGAGTGTATCACTACAAAGTAATCATATCATGCTACTAAGTATTCAAGGTTATCGCTTGATGAAAAACCCTAAAATAGCTATGGACTAAGATGCAAGTTCAATTAATTGGCCACTTAACTAATCAAACACCATAATCCTATCACAATACTTCAATCATGTGATCATAAAAATAGTAGAGAATTGAACGATAATCAAGAGAGAAAACTAATACATAAAGCAAACACAAGTTTTAGAAATCGACTACATCCTTAACCAATAATAGAGAATTTAGCTACTCATAGCTATGGAGTTCATCACAAAAATATGAGCTGAATTAAAGAAGAAGATGAACAAAAGCAAACCCTAGTTGCGTAAACAAAAGTGGCTCTCCAAAGTTCCAAGAATCAGATATGAGATAAGATGATTTCCAAAAGTTGTAGAATTCCTCTTTTTATAGCCTTCCTCCCTTCCAAAAAAATTAGGTCAAACCTTCAAAGTCCATTAGATAAAAATCCACCAAGCCCATAAGAGAGAAACCCATGTAGAAAATATGTCCAAAAGTCGTCGACGGAAAATCGTATTGTGTCGGAAATCGGCGGAGAAGTCCGGAATCGGGGCTCCGGTGACCGGCAAAGTCCGCCGGTCAGCATCGGTCAATGAGTCGGATCGATTGGGTCGGCCCGGGTCAACTCGGGTGAGCCGAGTCAAACCGAGTCGAGGTCCATGAGTCGAGAACCGGTGGTCCGAGTTAGAGTGAGTCGTACGATTCCGGTGAGCTAGCTGGTTATCGAGCCAAGCCCGTTTGCAGGTTCGATCTCTCGCGGTCTGATCATTGCGCCGGCCCAAGATGTATTTTAACTTCCTGCGCCATCCGAGCAACTCGCTTGCATAACTTCACAGTGCCACTTCTCTTGCGGCGTCATCCAATTCGGTGCCGTATCAAAACATCTGCAGTCTTCCATTCCCTCATTTCCTAGCTCAAATCCTTTCACCGCAACACGTCTCAATCGAGCCGCAAACACGCCTCAATCCGAGCCCCGCAACACGCTCTCCCTTTAGCCATTTAATTCTACCAGTACCAACTCTGCACTCCCATCTTCTATTGCCTCACAATGGCACCAGCACTGCCTTCATTTCACCACTTCCTGGCTCAGTTACAAACCCAGCTGCTGCAACAACAAGGCCATTTAAGCCACACTGTTATCTCAGGCCAACCAACACCACCTGAATCAACATTCAACTGCCAGCTCTACACAACCAACATCCCTGCAACAGCTCTGCCTTAAAACCATTACCACCACCTGGCATCATTCATCCATGCCTCCCACTACATCCACCGAGGCCTACCATTCTCACTCACAAACTTAAGTCTAATCTATCCAAACCCGGGCGGAACACAACAACCCGCTGACTCTAAATCAATAACCCGCACCATTCGGGTGACTTAATTTACTGCGGTGCGGCTTCTCATGCATCCCGTAGCTTCATTCGGCTGCTGATTTCAGAGCCGTTAAGCTGACCCGCAACTCTCAACTATACCAGTCTCACCTCCAATCAAAACCATTGCCTCACTTACCACTCAATGCTAGCTATCGCTCCATTTCAGTGCGACTCATAGCCGATATCATAGCCGCACAACATTAAAGCTTGCATATCACCATCCACGGTGACCATTAGCCTCGGGCCATCCTTTTCGCACCATACTCCCAGGCCGCACCCGCAATACACCAGCAAGACCACCAACAAGATCGCACTATCCCATAATCTTTTCCTTTCCGTTGCCACCGGACACGTGCCTCAACTTGCACGATTACCAAAGCTCGGAGCTCAAACATAGCATAAACTAGCCATCTTCAGCACTTCCCTTTTCCATCATCACTTGCAACAAAACCAACTGGTGTCTACCTTCACCTCACAATATCAACATCTCTCGATCGGCTCCACTGGAATTTCATGTCAGGCAAAGACTCATTACAAGCCACAAGCACTGACCACTACCACCCACCCGCAACCCCGTAGCCTTTCTCCCCAAAAGCCACCATTTTAACTCGCCACAGCCGCAAATCCATTCAATCCCAGTGTAATTCCATCTCATTACCACCATCTCCACCAAACACCTAGCTATTCACAATTCAAAGTTAAACCATCTCTCGCCGCAACTCGCATCTACATTACATTAACCCATTCACATAACCTCCACAACTCATGCCTATATCAATTCTCAAAGACAAAGATGAGCTCAACCCATAATAATCACCAGGATTCATGCCATATCTAGACTTGCATCACCACCAGCTTTGCTCCATTGCAGCCAACACAGCTTCAACTCAGTCAATTTTTTGCTCATCAGAAGCAACCACCAGAATCACTCAAGTCAAAATCTCAGCATTCTCAATCCACGACCACAAACCCATGAAAAACCGCAGCCATACAACTCACAATTCGTGACCAACCTTATTATCTCTAATTAACAAAACCACTTTTCATTTCTTCATCTCCATGAGAACCTAGATATAAACAGAAGCACTCATGTTCTTCACTACCAACAAACCCTAAATCGACCACCATCTTCATTTCCAACCACCAGTCCCCTGAATTTCTCTGTGTAGCCAAGCACAACCCATCTTCCTTGCTCTTCTCGTGCCCTCAAGTCTTCAAGAACAAACCCAAAGCTCATCGATTAACAGTTCCCGAGATCCCCTTTCACTGGATCAACATCAGCACCAATCGCCTCTCTGTGTTGAACAACAACAATGATTTCCATTTCAATCTTCTCTGAATCTCATTCTTCTCATTTAATTTTTGCTGTTTCAGGTGTTAATTCATTCTTGTTTTCAGAGCAAATAATTGAAGAAGAGATAAATTCACGATTCTTGGGTTGTGTAATGATTTGGGTTAGAGACACCCAACATCGAACCACCCATATGGGTGCCAATATTAGGTGGTCATTTACGATAAAGGCTAGCCCTAAAATTTCCAGCCCCTTATCCTTGGCTCGGCTCCC